>OZ024755.1:39085034-39087534 GCA_964016885.1 Eledone cirrhosa
GTACAAAGATGTAAACATGGTGGCTTCACCAATATATGTTGTGCTGTCAACAACAACACCACATGTGACACAAACATGAAACATGGTGGCTTCACCAATATATGTTGTGGTGTCAGCAACAACAACACATGTGGTACAAACATGTAAACATGGTGGCTTCACCAATATATGTTGTGGTGTCAACAACAACAACACATATGACACAAACATGTAAACATGGTGGCTTCACCAATATATGTTGTGCTGTCAACAACAACACCACATGTGACACAAACATGAAACATGGTGGCTTCACCAATATATGTTGTGGTGTCAGCAACAACAACACATGTGGTACAAACATGTAAACATGGTGGCTTCACCAATATATGTTGTGGTGTCAACAACAACAACACATATGGCACAAACATGTAAACATGGTGGCTTCACCAATATATGTTGTGGTGTTAACAACAACAACAACACATGTGGCACAAACATGTAAACATGGTGGATTCACCAATATATGTTGTGGTGTCAACAACAACAACACATGTGGCTCAAACATGTAAACATGGTGGCTTCACCAATATATGTTGTGGTGTCAACAACAACAACACATGTGGCACAAACATGTAAACATGGTGGCTTCACCAATATATGTTGGGGTGTCAACAACAACAACACATGTGGCACAAACATATAAACATGGTGGCTTCACCAATATATGTTGTGGTGTCAACAACAACAACACATGTGACACAAACAGGTAAACATGTTAGCTTCACCAATCTATGTTGTGGTGTCAACAACAACAACACATGTGGTACAAACATGTAAACATGTTAGCTTCACCAATCTATGTTGTGGTGTCAACAACAACAACAACAACACATGTGGTACAAATATTTAAACATGGTGGCTTCACCAATATATGTTGTGCTGTCAACAACAACACCACATGTGGCACAACCATGAAACATGGTGGCGTCACCAATATATGGTGTGGTGTCAACAACAACAACACATGTGACACAAACAGGTAAACATGTTAGCTTCACCTATATGTGTTGTGGTGTCAACAACAACAACAACACATGTGGTACAAACATGTAAACATGTTAGCTTCACCTATATATGTTGTGGTGTCAACAACAACAACAACACATGTGGTACAAACATGTAAACATGTTAGCTTCACCAATCTATGTTGTGGTGTCAACAACAACAACAACAACAACAACACATGTGGTACAAACATGTAAACATGGTGGCTTCACCAATATATGTTGTGCTGTCAACAACAACACCACATGTGGCACAAACATGAAACATGGTGGCTTCACCAATATATGTTGTGGTGTCAACAACAACAACACATATGACACAAACAGGTAAACATGTTAGCTTCACCTATATATGTTGTGGTGTCAACAACAACAACAACACATGTGGTACAAACATGTAAACATGGTGGCTTCACCAATATATGTTGTGCTGTCAACAACAACACCACATGTGGCACAAACATGAAACATGGTGGCTTCACCAATATATGTTGTGGTGTCAGCAACAACAACACATGTGGTACAAACATGTAAACATGGTGGCTTCACCAATATATGTTGGAGTGTCAACAACCACAACACATGTGGCACAAACATGTAAACATGGTGGCTTCACCAATATATGTTGTGATGTCAACAACATAGATGCACACACATACATATGGGTCCTGGATCTCTAATATATATACAGGCTACTATCCCATGTAACAAGTACGATGTTGAATAATGGTCTTACTAGTAGAAACTGGTAAAATCCAGATCTCACTCTTCTCTCTCCCTCTTTCTGTATATATATATATATATATATATATATAATGTGTGTGTGTGAATGAAGTATTTCAGTCAGAAAGGTACAGAAAAAAAGAGTGCTCTATGTAGGCTACAGAGCTTATTAGTTATGTAATAAACAACATCAGATAATTATTTCATTTACCAGTGGTTTCTTGAAGACATATGTTGTGTCTGTCTTCAGTCGTCAGAATGAATAAAAAACATCGTGTATTTATTTCATTCGATATTTAATAAATACACCATGTTTTTTATTCATTCTGACGACTGAAACCACTGGTAAATGAAATAATTATCTTATGCCGTTTATTACATAACTATATATATATATATAGTCATTCATAGATACATACATTTAAGCATACAATCATACTTACAAACATACATACATACGTAACAATTACATATTTCATATTATTTATATATATATATATGTGTGTGTGTTTGTGTGTATTTATACACTGTACCCGTGTATCGAGTGCTCACATTGGCACCACCAATAGTACTTAACTACTCATACTTAGGAAATTACAAGTACAATTCATTAATGGAACAGTAAAAATATGAAAACCATTCCAAAAATTCTGCATCTAATAACTGCATATACACATGTACAGATACATGCACACATATAACTCAGAATATCCACATCCACACATACATTA
>OZ024755.1:39092534-39097534 GCA_964016885.1 Eledone cirrhosa
AGCAATGTGTTCAGCTGTGGTAGAACCACATCTAGCCAAGCTCTGTAACTGACACTCTTGTGGACACAAGGACAGCAATGTGTTCAGATGTGGTAGAACCACATCTAGTCAAGCTCTGTAACTGACACTCTTGTGGGCACAAGGACAGCAATGTGTTCAGCTGTGGTAGAATCACATCTAGCCAAGCTTTGTAACTGACACTCTTGTGGACACAAGGACAACAATGTGTTCAGTTGTGACAGAACCACATCTAACCAAACACTGTAACTGACACTCTTGTGGACACAAGGACAACAATGTGTTCAGCTGTGGTAGAACCACATCTGGCCAAACTCTGTAACTGACACTCTTGTGGACACAAGGACAGCAATGTGTTCAGCTGTGGTAGAACCACATCTAGCCAAGCTTTGTAACTGACACTCTTGTGGACACAAGGACAGCAATGTGTTCAGTTGTGGTAGAACCACATCTAGCCAAACTTTGTAACTGACACTCTTGTGGACACAAGGACAACAATGTTTTCAGCTGTGGTAGAACCACATCTAGCCAAACTTTGTAACTGACACTCTTGTGGACACAAGGACAACAATGTGTTCAGCTGTGGTAGAACCACATCTAGCCAAGCTCTGTAACTGACACTCTTGTGGACACAAGGACAGCAATGTGTTCAGTTGTGGTAGAACCACATCTAGCCAAACTTTGTAACTGACACTCTTGTGGACACAAGGACAGCAATGTGTTCAGCTGTGGTAGAACCACATCTAGCCAAGCTTTTTAACTGACACTCTTGTGGACACAAGGACAGCAATGTGTTCAGCTGTGGTAGAACCACATCTAGCCAAGCTTTGTAACTGACACTCTTGTGGACACAAGGACAGCAATGTGTTCAGCTGTGGTAGAACCACATCTAGCCAAGCTCTGTAACTGACACTCTTGTGGACACAAGGACAGCAATGTGTTCAGATGTGGTAGAACCACATCTAGTCAAGCTCTGTAACTGACACTCTTGTGGGCACAAGGACAGCAATGTGTTCAGCTGTGGTAGAATCACATCTAGCCAAGCTTTGTAACTGACACTCTTGTGGACACAAGGACAACAATGTGTTCAGTTGTGACAGAACCACATCTAACCAAACACTGTAACTGACACTCTTGTGGACACAAGGACAACAATGTGTTCAGCTGTGGTAGAACCACATCTGGCCAAACTCTGTAACTGACACTCTTGTGGACACAAGGACAGCAATGTGTTCAGCTGTGGTAGAACCACATCTAGCCAAGCTTTGTAACTGACACTCTTGTGGACACAAGGACAACAATGTGTTCAGTTGTGACAGAACCACATCTAACCAAACACTGTAACTGTCACTCTTGTGGACACAAGGACAACAATGTGTTCAGCTGTGGTAGAACCACATCTGGCCAAGCTTTGTAACTGACACTCTTGTGGACACAAGGACAGCAATGTGTTCAGCTGTGGTAGAACCACATCTGGCAAAGCTTTGTAACTAACACTCTTGTGGACACAAGGACAGCAATGTGTTCAGCTGTGGCTAAACCACATCTAGCCAAACTTTGTAACTGACACTCTTGTGGACACAAGGACAGCAATGTGTTCAGCTGTGGTAGAACCACACCTGGCCAAGCTTTGTAACTGACACACTTGTGGACACAAGGACAACAATGTGTTCAGCTGTGACAGAACCACATCTAGCCAAACTTTGTAACTGACACTCTTGTGGACACAAGGACAACGATGTGGTCAGCTGTGGTAGAACCACATCTAGCCAAGCTTTGTAACCGACACTCTTGTGGGCACAAGGACAGCAATGTGTTCAGCTGTGATGGAACCACATCTAGCCAAGCTTTGTAACTGACACTCTTGTGGGCACAAGGACAGCAATGTGTTCAGTTGTGACAGAACCACATCTAGCCAAGCTTTGTAACTGACACTCTTGTGGGCACAAGGACAGCAATGTGTTCAGCTGTGATGGAACCACATCTAGCCAAGCTTTGTAACTGACACTCTTGTGGACACAAGGACAGCAATGTGTTCAGTTGTGACAGAACCACATCTAGCCAAGCTTTGTAACTGACACTCTTGTGGACACAAGGACAGCAATGTGTTCAGTTGTGACAGAACCACATCTAGCCAAGCTTTGTAACTGACACTCTTGTGGGCACAAGGACAGCAATGTGTTCAGTTGTGACAGAACCACATCTAGCCAAGCTTTGTAACTGACGCTCTTGTGGACACAAGGACAGCAATGTGTTCAGCTGTGGTAGAACCACATCTAGCCAACCTTTGTAACTGACACTCTTGTGGACACAAGGACAGCAATGTGTTCAGCTGTGGTAGAACCACATCTAGCCAACCTTTGTAACTGACACTCTTGTGGACACAAGGACAGCAATGTGTTCAGCTGTGGTAGAACCACCTCTAGCCAAACTTTGTAACTGACACTCTTGTGGACACAAGGACAGCAATGTGTTCAGCTGTGGTAGAACCACATCTAGCCAACCTTTGTAACTGACACTCTTGTGGACACAAGGACAGCAATGTGTTCAGCTGTGGTAGAGCCACATCTAGCCAACCTTTGTAACTGACACTCTTGTGGACACAAGGACAGCAATGTGTTCAGCTGTGGTAGAACCACATCTAGCCAAGCTTTGTAACTGACACTCTTGTGGACACAAGGACAGCAATGTGTTCAGCTGTGGTAGAACCAACTCTAGCCAAGCTCTGTAACTGACACCCTTGTGGACACAAGGACAGCAATGTGTTCAGCTGTGGTAGAACCACATCTGGCCAAACTTTGTAACTGACACTCTTGTGGACACAAGGACAGCAATGTGTTCAGCTGTGGTAGAACCACATCTAGCCAAGCTTTGTAACTGACACTCTTGTGGACACAAGGACAGCAATGTGTTCAGCTGTGGTAGAACCACATCTAGCCAAGCTTTGTAACTGACACTCTTGTGGACACAAGGACAGCAATGTGTTCAGCTGTGGTAGAACCACATCTAGCCAAGCTTTGTAACTGACACTCTTGTGGACACAAGGACAGCAATGTGTTCAGCTGTGGTAGAACCACATCTGGCCAAACTTTGTAACTGACACTCTTGTGGACACAAGGACAGCAATGTGTTCAGCTGTGGTAGAACCACATCTAGCCAAGCTTTGTAACTGACAGTCTTGTGGACACAAGGACAGCAATGTGTTCAACTGTGGTAGAACCACATCTAGCCAAGCTTTGTAACTGACACTCTTGTGGACACAAGGACAGCAATGTGTTCAGCTGTGGTAGAACCACATCTAGCCAAGCTTTGTAACTGACACTCTTGTGGACACAAGGACAGCAATGTGTTCAGCTGTGGTAGAACCAACTCTAGCCAAGCTCTGTAACTGACACTCTTGTGGACACAAGGACAGCAATGTGTTCAGCTGTGGTAGAACCACATCTGGCCAAACTTTGTAACTGACAGTCTTGTGGACACAAGGACAGCAATGTGTTCAACTGTGGTAGAACCACATCTGGCCAAACTTTGTAACTGACACTCTTGTGGACACAAGGACAGCAATGTGTTCAGCTGTGGTAGAACCACATCTGGCCAAACTTTGTAACTGACAGTCTTGTGGACACAAGGACAGCAATGTGTTCAGCTGTGGTAGAACCACATCTGGCCAAACTTTGTAACTGACACTCTTGTGGACATGACAAGAAGAACAAGCAAACAAGGTGACGTTGCAAGTTGAGTCGTTGACGATCATGCGATAAGTTGTACTGGGTTACATGATACCAGAGGAGCGACCTCTGGTATCATATACATAGGCAGGTACATACATAGATATATATACACATATATACACACATATACACATATATACAAACACACGTAGATATAGGTACACATATACACACATATACACATATATACACACATATACTCACATATATACAAACACACATAGATATAGGTACACATATACACACATATACCCATATATACACATATATACTCACATATATACACATATATACTCACATATATACACATATATACACGTATATACAAACGCACATAGATATAGGTACACGTATACACACATATACACGTATATACATACACACATAGATATAGATACGCATATACACACATATATATGTATATACGTACATGCATATATATAGGTACACATATACTCACAGATACACGAATATACATACATACATATATATAGGTAGATATATATACATATACCCGTATATACATACATATATATAGGTAGATATATATACATATACACGTATATACATACATACATATATATAGGTAGATATATATACATATACACGTATATACATACATACATATATATAGGTAGATATATATACATATACACGTATATACATACATACATATATATAGGTAGATATATATCCATATACACGTATATACATACATACATATATATAGGTAGATATATATACATATACACGTATATAAATACATATATATAGGTAGATATATATACATATACACGTATATACATACATATATATATATAGGTAGATATATATACATATACACGTATATACATACATATATATAGGTAGATATATATACATATACCCGTATATACATACATACATATATATAGGTAGATATATATACATATACCCGTATATACATACATATATATAGGTAGATATATCTAAATATACACGTATATACATACATACATATATATAGGTAGATATATATACATATACACGTATATACATACAACCTTAATACATACTCACACACATACACATAGACGGATACACATACAAATATACATAACACTCACACATTCGCATATATAAATACACGTACACACACACACACATATATATATATATCCACACACACACCTACATACATTATTTCAACCAAAAACCACAGCACCACTACCACCACCACCACCACTACTACTACTACTATTACTACTACTA
>OZ024755.1:39102534-39112534 GCA_964016885.1 Eledone cirrhosa
CAAACCATCATACGGATATCACTGGGATTGAAACAGCTAACTTTATCATACATATACACGTGCGTTCTTATACATACATACATACATACATACATACATACATACATACATACATACATGACAATTTCTTTTCTTTTACAACCTTGCCACCAGGAAGGTGGCCGGTCAAAAAAAAATATACTCGAAATTAAGAGAAAGAGAAAACATACATACATACATACATATATATATATATTACCTAACACATTTCGTAACTGTACTCCTTGTTTTTATTTAGTTTTTCCAAGATATATATATATATATATATATGTGTATACACATACATACATACATACGTACATACTCATAAATATATATTTATATGTATATTAACACATAAATATATACAACATACATATATACATTCATACCTACACACACACCAGGCACATGCACATAGTTTCATCGTGTTTGGTTTGTTTATAGAAAAAAACAAATCACATATCACATATCAAGTACAATCTACCTCAATTCTACCAATATTATTAACTTTAACTTCACCAATCTAACTAATCTCACCAATATTATTAACTTTACCATTGTTAGTAATTTCCTGGCGTTATTTTAAATTAAAGCGAAGAATTTTACACATATCCTCGAAAGTTTACAAAGGGATTTCCGGTAAGTGATAACATTTATTTTCTGTGTTTTCTATCAATTTATCACACCCTTCCAGGTCTCGAACAATGAACACCAATTTATCACACCCTTCCAGGTCTCGAACAATGAACACCAATTTATCACACCCTTCCAGGTCTCGAACAATGAACACCGATTTATCACACCCTTCCAGGTCTTGAACAATGAACACCAATTTATCACACCCTTCCAGGTCTCGAACAATGAACACCGATTTATCACACCCACCTAGGTCTCAAACAATCGACTCCCACTCCCCTGTTTCTTAATGTTTCTCAGTCCCCCTCCCTGCTTTTATTTCAACCCTCCACTTTCGAATATTGCTAGTCTATCTCCGGCAAAAATCTTTCTTTATACATTAAAAAACATTGTACATGGGCGAAATCCCATACGTTATGAAATTGGATGTGTTGGGGTCTCAGTATATAAACTAAGCGACTAATTCTGGTTTTCAAAAAAAATCACTGGAGACAACCTGGAAATATTACTGGTTTTTCACCCCACCACTCCGCTATTTCCAACTGCCTCCCTTTATTTGGGAGCCGAGAGTAAACAATTTAAGTTGTATACATATACGGATGTAGCGTACATATATATATATATATATATACAAACATCCATATATACATACATTCATACATATATATACATAGATACATACATACATACATACATACATACATACATACATACATACATACATACATACATACATACACATACACACATGCACACACACATACATAAATACATACATACACACACATACATACATACACACACATATATTCATACATACACATACATAGTACATACATACACACATATACATGCATACACATACATACATACAGAGTACATACATACACATACATACACACACAATATATATACATACTTTCATATACATATATATAAATATATATACATACATTCATACATCCATACATACATATACATACACACATACATACATATATACACACACATGTATACACACACATATATATCAACAGTATACAAATACATGTATGTAACTAACTCTATATAGATGTATTGTCCAAACACAAA
Organism: Eledone cirrhosa; assembly: GCA_964016885.1. Taxonomy (NCBI): domain Eukaryota; kingdom Metazoa; phylum Mollusca; class Cephalopoda; order Octopoda; family Eledonidae; genus Eledone; species Eledone cirrhosa. Next base: position 39,104,284 of record OZ024755.1, read on the forward strand.
CATGCATGCGTGTGTGTGTTTGTGTAGTGTGTGCGTAGTGTGTGTGTATTTGTCAGTGTTTGTGTGAGTGCATTTGTATACATGTGTGTGAGTGTTTGTGTGTGAGTGTATATGTGAGTGTGTGTTTGTGTGTGTGTGTATATGTGTGTGTGTGTGTATATGTGTGTGCGTATAAATGTCTGTGTGTGAGTGTGTTTGTGTGAGAGTGTGTGTTTGAGTGAGTGTGTATATGTGTGTATGTTTGAGTGTGTGTGTATATATATATATATATATATATATATATATATATATATATATATATATACGTGTATGTGTGTACTAATGACATTTTATCCGCTTATTTGCTCACTTTTTTTTAGTAAACTGATTACACACATATATATACACATACATATACACATATATATATACACACATACATACACATACACACATACGCATGCAGATACAAAACACATATACAGGCAGACATACCAGTATACAGTCTTCCTCTGAGCATCCCTCTGTTGTCTCCCTGTTCTCAGCACCACACACTTTATATATATATACACACACACACAACACACGCGCGCACACATACACATATGTATATATATATATATATATATATATATATATATATATATATATATATATATATATAAATTTCTTTTCTTCAAAGTCCACTTACTCCAGAGAGGGTCTTGGGTGCAGGTGACCAAACACTCCCCCGAGCGGGTCCTGTCAGAACCAACCGTCTCCAACTGATCCGGCTGGATTCCCAAGCAGGACCAGCTAAGCTCATGGATGTTATCTAACCCTCTTACTCCGGGTCTACTCCTGGGTCACCTCAGGTTGGTTTCGCCCGTAAAATCTGTCCAGCGATTCTAACTACATCCCATAATATCGGAGCTGTGATTGATTTCTTCCGAATGAAACAGTTCTAGACCTGTTGGAGCCATTTCTATATATATTTATATATAAACAATGAGTTATTTGGTTTGTTGATTATTCAACATAGTTAATTTACAACAGATTAGAAGCACTCAACGGTTATATAATAAGAATATATCTTTATAAAATCATATTTATTTTATTATACGTATTTCAAGGGTACTAATATTTTATATATGTATCTTTCTTTCACTCGGTCACAAATGACCCTAGGATTTACACCTAGAAAGTTCTCCTAAGAGGTACAAGTCCGGGAAGGTTTGTTTGTAGTAGACAAACAGTCACCTATGCATAGCAACCTCCCCCCTCCAGGCCATCGATGTTGTCCAAGGGAAAAGCAATTACCGATATAATTTGGCACCAGTGACGTCACAACTCATTTCTACAGCTGATTAATCTGGAGCCACGTGAAATAAAGTGTCTTGCTCAAGAACACAACGCATCACATGGTCCGAGAATCGAACTCACAATATCTTTCATTACATGGAATCTATTAAAATATTCAACAGAAAACTTTAGCTGCTTTATAGTTACCCTTACTTTTCACACCTACCATTGTAACTATAGTTACCCTTACTTTTCACACCTACCATTGTAACTATAGTTACCCTTACTTTTCACACTTACCATTGTAACTATAGTTAGCCTTACCTTTCACACCTTCCATTGTAACTATAGTTACCCTTACTTTTCACATCCTCCATTGTAACTATAGTTACCCTTACTTTTCACGCCTACCATTGTAACTATAGTTACCCTTACTTTTCACACCTTCCATTGTAACTATAGTTACCCTTACTTTTCACACCTTCCATTGTAACTATAGTTACATTTATTTTTCACACCTACCATTGTAACTATAGTTACCCTTGCTTTTCACACCTAGCACTGTAACTATAGTTACACTTACTTTTCACACCTTCCATTGTAACTATAGTTACCCTTGATTTTCAAACTAACCATTGCAACTATAGTTACCCTTACTTTTCACACCTACCATTGTATCTATAGTTACCCTTACTTTTCACACCTTCCATTGTAAAACATAGTTACACTTACTTTTCACACCTACCATTGCAACTATAGTTACCCTTACTTTTCACACCCTCCATTGTAACTATAGTTACCCTTGCTTTTCACACCTACCATTGTAACTATAGTTACACTTACTTTTCACACCTACCACTGTAACTATAGTTACCCTTACTTTTCACATCCTCCATTGTAACTATAGTTACACTTACTTTTCACACCTACCATTGTAGCTATAGTTACACTTACTTTTCACACCTACCATTGTAACTAAAGTTACACTTATTTTTCACACCTACTATTGTAACTATAGTTACACTTATTTTTCACACCTACCATTGTAATTATAGTTACCCTTACTTTTCACACCTACCATTGTAACTATAGTTACCCTTACTTTTCACACCTACCATTGTAAATATAGTTACACTTACTTTTCACACCTTCCATTGCAACTATAGTTACCCTTACTTTTCACACCTTCCATTGTAACTATAGTTACACTTACTTTTCACACCTTCCATTGCAACTATAGTTACCCTTACTTTTCACACCCTCCATTGTAACTATAGTTACCCTTGCTTTTCACACCTACCATTGTAACTATAGTTACACTTACTTTTCATACCTTCCATTGTAACTATAGTTACACTTACTTTTCACACCTACCATTGTAACTATAGTTACCCTTACTTTTCACTCCTACCATTGTAACTATAGTTACCCTTACTTTTCACACCTACCATTGTAACTATAGTTACCCTTACTTTTCACACCTACCATTGTAACTATAGTTACCCTTACTTTTCACACCTACCATTGTAACTATAGTTACACTTACTTTTCACACCTTCCATTGCAACTATAGTTACCCTTACTTTTCACACCTTCCATTGTAACTATAGTTACCCTTACTTTTCACACCTTCCATTGCAACTATAGTTACCCTTACTTTTCACACCCTCCATTGTAACTATAGTTACCCTTGCTTTTGACACCTACCACTGTAACTATAGTTACCCTTACTTTTCACATCCTCCATTGTAACTATAGTTACACTTACTTTTCACACCTTCCATTGGAACTATAGTTACACTTACTTTTCACACCTACCATTGTAACTATAGTTACACATATTTTTCACACCTACCATTGTAACTATAGTTACCCTTACTTTTCACACCTACCATTGTAACTATAGTTACCCTTACTTTTCACACCTACCATTGTAACTATAGTTACACTTACTTTTCACACCTACCATTGTAACTATAGTTACACTTACTTTTCACACCTACCATTGTAACTATAGTTACACTTACTTTTCACACCTACCATTGTAACTATAGTTACACTTACTTTTCACACCTTCCATTGTAACTATAATTACCCCTGCTTTTCAGACCTTCCATTGTAACTATAGTTACCCTTACTTTTCACACCTACCATTGTAGCTATAGTTACACTTATTTTTCACACCTACCATTGTAACTATTGTTACACTTTTTTTCACACCTACCATTGTAACTATAGTTACACTTATTTTTCACACCTACCATTGTAACTATAGTTACATTTACTTTTCACACCTTCCATTGTAACTATAGTTACACTTGCTTTTCACACCTTCCATTGTAACTATAGTTACACTTGCTTTTCACACCTACCATTGTAACTATAGTTACACTTGCTTTTCACACCTACCATTGTAACTATAGTTACCCTTACTTTTCACACCTTCCATTGTAACTATAGTTACACTTACTTTTCACACCTTCCATTGTAACTATAGTGACACTTACTTTTCACACCTACCATTGTAACTATAGTTACCCCTGCTTTTCACACCTACCATTGTAACTATAGTTACACTTACTTTTCACACCTACCATTGTTACTTTTCACATCCTCCATTGTAATTATAGTTACACTTACTTTTCACACCTACCATTGTAATTATAGTTACACTTACTTTTCACACCTTCCATTGTAACTATAGTTACCCTTACTTTCCACATCTTCCATTGTAACTATAGTTACCCTTACTTTTCACACCTTCCATTGTAACTATAGTTACCCTTACTTTTCACACCTACCATTGTAACTATAGTTACCCTTACTTTTCACACCTTCCATTGTAACTATAGTTACCCTTACTTTTCACACCTACCATTGTAACTATAGTTACATTTACTTTTCACACCTTCCATTGTAACTATAATTACCCTTACTTTTCACACCTACCATTGTAGCTATAGTTACACTTACTTTTCACACCTACCATTGTAACTATAGTTACACTTGCTTTTCACACCTACCATTGTAACTATAGTTACCCTTACTTTTCACACCTTCCATTGTAACTACAGTTACACTTACTTTTCACACCTTCCATTGTAACTATAGTTACACTTACTTTACACACCTACCATTGTAACTATAGTTACCCTTACTTTTCACATCCTCCATTGTAACTATAGTTACACTTACTTTTCACACCTTCCATTGTAACTATAGTTACACTTACTTTTCACACCTTCCATTGTAACTATAGTTACACTTACTTTTCACACCTACCATTGTAACTATAGTTACCCTTACTTTTCACATCCTCCATTGTAACTATAGTTACACTTACTTTTTACACCTACCATTGTAACTATAGTTACCCTTACTTTTCACACCTTCCATTGTAATTATAGTTACACTTACTTTTCACACCTACCATTGTAACTATAGTTACCCTTACTTTTCACATCCTCCATTGTAACTATAGTTACACTTACTTTTTACACCTACCATTGTAACTATAGTTACCCTTACTTTTCACATCCTCCATTGTAACTATAGTTACCCTTACTTTTCACATCCTCCATTGTAACTATATTTACCCTTACTTTTCACAACTACCATTGTAACTATAGTTACCCTTACTTTTCACACCTTCCATTGTAACTATAGTTACACTTACTTTTCACACCTACCATTGTAACTATAGTTACACTTACTTTTCACACCTACCATTGTAGCTATAGTTACACTTACTTTTCACACCTCCCATTGTAACTATAGTTACCCTTATTTTTCACACCTACCATTGTAACTATAGTTACCCTTACTTTTCACACCTTCCATTGTAACTATAGTTACCCTTACTTTTCACACCCTCCATTGTAACTATAGTTACCCTTGCTTTTGACACCTACCACTGTAACTATAGTTACCCTTACTTTTCACATCCTCCATTGTAACTATAGTTACACTTACTTTTCACACCTTCCATTGGAACTATAGTTACACTTACTTTTCACACCTACCATTGTAACTATAGTTACACATATTTTTCACACCTACCATTGTAACTATAGTTACCCTTACTTTTCACACCTACCATTGTAACTATAGTTACCCTTACTTTTCACACCTACCATTGTAACTATAGTTACACTTACTTTTCACACCTACCATTGTAACTATAGTTACACTTACTTTTCACACCTACCATTGTAACTATAGTTACACTTACTTTTCACACCTACCATTGTAACTATAGTTACACTTACTTTTCACACCTTCCATTGTAACTATAATTACCCCTGCTTTTCAGACCTTCCATTGTAACTATAGTTACCCTTACTTTTCACACCTACCATTGTAGCTATAGTTACACTTATTTTTCACACCTACCATTGTAACTATTGTTACACTTTTTTTCACACCTACCATTGTAACTATAGTTACACTTATTTTTCACACCTACCATTGTAACTATAGTTACATTTACTTTTCACACCTTCCATTGTAACTATAGTTACACTTGCTTTTCACACCTTCCATTGTAACTATAGTTACACTTGCTTTTCACACCTACCATTGTAACTATAGTTACACTTGCTTTTCACACCTACCATTGTAACTATAGTTACCCTTACTTTTCACACCTTCCATTGTAACTATAGTTACACTTACTTTTCACACCTTCCATTGTAACTATAGTGACACTTACTTTTCACACCTACCATTGTAACTATAGTTACCCCTGCTTTTCACACCTACCATTGTAACTATAGTTACACTTACTTTTCACACCTACCATTGTTACTTTTCACATCCTCCATTGTAACTATAGTTACACTTACTTTTCACACCTACCATTGTAATTATAGTTACACTTACTTTTCACACCTTCCATTGTAACTATAGTTACCCTTACTTTTCACATCTTCCATTGTAACTATAGTTACCCTTACTTTTCACACCTTCCATTGTAACTATAGTTACCCTTACTTTTCACACCTACCATTGTAACTATAGTTACCCTTACTTTTCACACCTTCCATTGTAACTATAGTTACCCTTACTTTTCACACCTACCATTGTAACTATAGTTACATTTACTTTTCACACCTTCCATTGTAACTATAATTACCCTTACTTTTCACACCTACCATTGTAGCTATAGTTACACTTACTTTTCACACCTACCATTGTAACTATAGTTACACTTGCTTTTCACACCTACCATTGTAACTATAGTTACCCTTACTTTTCACACCTTCCATTGTAACTACAGTTACACTTACTTTTCACACCTTCCATTGTAACTATAGTTACACTTACTTTACACACCTACCATTGTAACTATAGTTACCCTTACTTTTCACATCCTCCATTGTAACTATAGTTACACTTACTTTTCACACCTTCCATTGTAACTATAGTTACACTTACTTTTCACACCTTCCATTGTAACTATAGTTACACTTACTTTTCACACCTACCATTGTAACTATAGTTACCCTTACTTTTCACATCCTCCATTGTAACTATAGTTACACTTACTTTTTACACCTACCATTGTAACTATAGTTACCCTTACTTTTCACACCTTCCATTGTAATTATAGTTACACTTACTTTTCACACCTACCATTGTAACTATAGTTACCCTTACTTTTCACATCCTCCATTGTAACTATAGTTACACTTACTTTTTACACCTACCATTGTAACTATAGTTACCCTTACTTTTCACATCCTCCATTGTAACTATAGTTACCCTTACTTTTCACATCCTCCATTGTAACTATATTTACCCTTACTTTTCACAACTACCATTGTAACTATAGTTACCCTTACTTTTCACACCTTCCATTGTAACTATAGTTACACTTACTTTTCACACCTACCATTGTAACTATAGTTACACTTACTTTTCACACCTACCATTGTAGCTATAGTTACACTTACTTTTCACACCTCCCATTGTAACTATAGTTACCCTTATTTTTCACACCTACCATTGTAACTATAGTTACCCTTACTTTTCACACCTTCCATTGTAACTATAGTTACCCTTACTTTTCACACCTTCCATTGTAACTATAGTTACCCTTACTTTTCACACCTACCACTGTAACTATAATTACACTTACTTTTCACCCCTACCATTGTAACTATAGTTACCCTTACTTTTCACACCTACCATTGGAACTATAGTTATACTTACTTTTCACACCTACGATTGTAACTATAGTTACCCTTGCTTTTCACACCTACCATTGTAACTATAGTTACACTTACTTTTCACACCTACCATTGTAACTATAGTTACACTTACTTTTCACACCTACCATTTTAACTATAGTTACACTTGCTTTTCACACCTACCATTGTAACTATAGTTACCCTTACTTTTCACATCCTCCATTGTAACTATAGTTACACTTACTTTTCACACCTACCATTGTAACTATAGTTACACTTACTTTTCACACCTACCATTGTAACTGTATTTACACTTTCTTTTCACACCTTCCATTGTAACTATAGTTACCCTTACTTTTCACATCCTCCATTGTAACTATAGTTACACTTACTTTTCACACCTACCATTGTAACTATAGTTACCCTTACTTTTCACACCTACCATTGTAACTGTATTTACACTTTCTTTTCACACCTTCCATTGTAACTATAGTTACCCTTACTTTTCACACCTACCACTGTTACTATAGTTACACTTACTTTTCACACCTACCATTGTAACTATAGTTACCCTTACTTTTCACACCTTCCATTGTAATTATAGTAACACTTACTTTTCACACCTACCATTGTAACTATAGTTACCCTTACTTTTCACATCCTCCATTGTAACTATAGTTACACTTACTTTTCACACCTACCATTGTAACTATAGTTACACTTACTTTTCACACCTTCCATTGTAACTATAGTTACCCTTACTTTTCACATCCTCCATTGTAACTATAGTTACACTTACT
>OZ024755.1:39117534-39122534 GCA_964016885.1 Eledone cirrhosa
TTAGGGTAACCCAGATAGTTACCACTGGTGCAGTAATATGTTAGGGTAAACCAGATAGTTACCACTGGTACAGTAATATGTTAGGGTAACCCAGATAGTTACCACTGGTACAGTAATATGTTAGGGTAACCCAGATAGTTACCACTGGTGCAGTAATATGTTAGGGTAACCCAGATAGTTACCACTGGTGCAGTAATATGTTAGCGTAACCCAGATAGTTACCACTGGTACAGTAATATGTTAGGGTAACCCAGATAGTTACCACTGGTGCAGTAATATGTGAGGGTAACCCAGATAGTTACCACTGGTACAGTAATATGTTAGGGTAACCCAGGTAGTTACCACTGGTACAGTAATATGTTAGCGTAACCCAGATAGTTACCACTGGTACAGTAATATGTTAGGGTAACCCAGATAGTTACCACTGGTACAGTAATATGTTAGGGTAACCCAGATAGTTACCTCTGGTACAGTAATATGTTAGGGTAACCCAGATAGTTACCACTGGTGCAGTAATATGTTAGGGTAAACCAGATAGTTACCACTGGTGCAGTAATATGTTAGGGTAAACCAGATAGTTACCACTGGTACAGTAATATGTTAGGGTAACCCAGATAGTTACCACTGGTACAGTAATATGTTAGGGTAACCCAGATAGTTACCACTGGTGCAGTAATATGTTAGGGTAACCCAGATAGTTACCACTGGTACAGTAATATGTTAGGGTAACCCAGATAGTTACCACTGGTGCAGTAATATGTGAGGGTAACCCAGATAGTTACCACTGGTGCAGTAATATGTTAGGGTAAACCAGATAGTTACCACTGGTGCAGTAATATGTTAGGGTAAACCAGATAGTTACCACTGGTACAGTAATATGTTAGGGTAACCCAGATAGTTACCACTGGTACAGTAATATGTTAGGGTAACCCAGATAGTTACCACTGGTGCAGTAATATGTTAGGGTAACCCAGATAGTTACCACTGGTACAGTAATATGTTAGGGTAACCCAGATAGTTACCACTGGTGCAGTAATATGTGAGGGTAACCCAGATAGTTACCACTGGTACAGTAATATGTTAGGGTAACCCAGGTAGTTACCACTGGTACAGTAATATGTTAGCGTAACCCAGATAGTTACCACTGGTACAGTAATATGTTAGGGTAACCCAGATAGTTACCACTGGTACAGTAATATGCTAGGGTAACCCAGATAGTTACCTCTGGTACAGTAATATGTTAGGGTAACCCAGATAGTTACCACTGGTGCAGTAATATGTTAGGGTAAACCAGATAGTTACCACTGGTGCAGTAATATGTTAGGGTAACCCAGATAGTTACCACTGGTGCAGTAATATGTTAGGGTAACCCAGATAGTTACCACTGGTACAGTAATATGTTAGGGTAACCCAGGTAGTTACCACTGGTACAGTAATATGTTAGCGTAACCCAGATAGTTACCACTGGTACAGTAATATGTTAGGGTAACCCAGATAGTTACCACTGGTACAGTAATATGTTAGGGTAACCCAGATAGTTACCTCTGGTACAGTAATATGTTAGGGTAACCCAGATAGTTACCACTGGTGCAGTAATATGTTAGGGTAAACCAGATAGTTACCACTGGTGCAGTAATATGTTAGGGTAACCCAGATAGTTACCACTGGTGCAGTAATATGTTAGGGTAACCCAGATAGTTACCACTGGTACAGTAATATGTTAGGGTAACCCAGATAGTTACCACTGGTGCAGTAATATGTGAGGGTAACCCAGATAGTTACCACTGGTGCAGTAATATGTTAGGGTAAACCAGATAGTTACCACTGGTGCAGTAATATGTTAGGGTAAACCAGATAGTTACCACTGGTACAGTAATATGTTAGGGTAACCCAGATAGTTACCACTGGTACAGTAATATGTTAGGGTAACCCAGATAGTTACCACTGGTGCAGTAATATGTTAGGGTAACCCAGATAGTTACCACTGGTACAGTAATATGTTAGGGTAACCCAGATAGTTACCACTGGTGCAGTAATATGTGAGGGTAACCCAGATAGTTACCACTGGTACAGTAATATGTTAGGGTAACCCAGGTAGTTACCACTGGTACAGTAATATGTTAGCGTAACCCAGATAGTTACCACTGGTACAGTAATATGTTAGGGTAACCCAGATAGTTACCACTGGTACAGTAATATGTTAGGGTAACCCAGATAGTTACCTCTGGTACAGTAATATGTTAGGGTAACCCAGATAGTTACCACTGGTGCAGTAATATGTTAGGGTAAACCAGATAGTTACCACTGGTGCAGTAATATGTTAGGGTAAACCAGATAGTTACCACTGGTACAGTAATATGTTAGGGTAACCCAGATAGTTACCACTGGTACAGTAATATGTTAGGGTAACCCAGATAGTTACCACTGGTGCAGTAATATGTTAGGGTAACCCAGATAGTTACCACTGGTACAGTAATATGTTAGGGTAACCCAGATAGTTACCACTGGTGCAGTAATATGTGAGGGTAACCCAGATAGTTACCACTGGTACAGTAATATGTTAGGGTAACCCAGATAGTTACCACTGGTACAGTAATATGTTAGGGTAACCCAGATAGTTACCTCTGGTACAGTAATATGTGAGGGTAACCCAGATAGTTACCACTGGTACAGTAATATGTTAGGGTAACCCAGGTAGTTACCACTGGTACAGTAATATGTTAGCGTAACCCAGATAGTTACCACTGGTACAGTAATATGTTTGGGTAACCCAGATAGTTACCACTGGTACAGCAATATTCTAGGGTAACCCACCTTCTTACCTCTGGTACAGTAATATGTTAGGGTAACCCACTTTGTTACCTCTGGTATAACATAATCTTCGTTTCAATAAGACTTATTGATCTTCAGAACGCAGCTAATATCTGTTCAAAACAAACCAATTATCTGTGAGTTTTAAACGAAGATTGACGCCATTTCCATTTGTAAATATTCCAATTGTGTCATCTCACCAAAACGACTGGAAAGGCATGAACTTCACAGCATCTACATTATCTCTTTTAGTTAAATAATCTGTTCACTTGCGGCTTTTGCGTGAAATAGGAACAAATAAAATTAAAACAAAGTTAAATGGCTTAGTTGTTATTGTTGTTGATGTTGCTGTTTCTGTCATTATTGTTGTTGCTGTTTTAGCTGTTGTTGTTGTTGTTGTTGTTGTTGTTATTGCTGTTGTTGTTGTTGTAGCTGTTACTATTGTTGTAGCTGTTATTATTGTTGTAGTCGTTATTGATGTTGCTGTTATTGCTATTTTTATTGTTGCTGTTACTATTGTTGTTGCTTTTGTTGTTGTTGTTGTTGTTATTGCTGCTGTTGTTGTTGTTGCTGAAGCCTTTACTATTGTTGTAGCTGTTATTGTTGTTGTTGTTGTTGTTGTTGTTTTCAGCAGCACACCAGACCATCACTATCAGATATTTCATACCAGAACACTGGGTCATCCGTCGGTTTCAACGATGAGCATCAAGTTTTTTAACCAAATGAACCCCAATTCACGAATAAACGCGTAACTGATCTAGTGTTCCACAGACACGTGTACCTTTCCCTTAATTCTAAAACTAATCAGTGTAAGACAATATTGAACAAGTTGAATTACAGATACAATCCATCCGACGGGCTTCCAGATAGTTTCCGTCTACTCAATTTCACTGAAAAATGATTCGGTTCTCTCGAATCTATGGTAAATGATACATCTTGAACCTGAAGTATCCCCTGGACAGGAGGCTAGTCATTCGCAGGGTGAATCTAAAGCTTTTGTTATCCCTCAATTTTAGTTGAGTTCAGTGGAACAACGAGAAGTGAATTGTTTCGATTGATAATATAGAGTTTCAATTTGTTTTGAATTCGAACCCGAAACATTAGGATCACGAGCTCCGCATCCTTAACTGCGACACGTATCCCACATATACTGCATGTTACACACACAGATATATGTATGTATGTATGTATATATATATATATATATATATATATATAGTAATAATTGTTTCTACTTTTGGCACAAGGCCAGCAATTACCTAGTACATTACTGGTAAGTAATAATAACAGTATGTATACTTATATATGTTTATAATACAATTATAAATATGGACGGTAGTAATAAGTACTAGGTGGTTGCCGGTGCTCCGATGATATCAGACATCCCTCTGGAAGAAACAATTGTCAGCAAATAAATGCATTAAACTAGGATTTGATTGTTTTAACACTTTATATATATATATATATTTTTTTTTTTTCAATTGTATTAGCCTTTGTTTTTAAATCCGTATCTTAATCCACTTCAAATAAAATTTCATTCTGATGAGCGATTTCAGACCTCTGTGTCAAGCTCGTCTGTCTTCGTGAAATCTTTGGTAAATGGAATAATTGTCTTATGTTCTTTATTACATAACAAAATAGCTCTATAGCCTACATAGAACATTCTCTTTCCTTTACGTTCCCTACGGAAACACTTAATATGTATATATATATCTTGGGCGGGTAAAATCCCCGAGATACATGGACGAGTTCTCTCCAGCGGTCTCTGTCCCTCATCATTGCTGCCATGTACTGCGTCTCCAACAGACCAGTGTCTGTCCTTAGGGCATCAACATCTGTCAACCTCGGCCCCCTCTTCCAGTGTGTCCATGCAGGGGCTCCCGCAGGAGCACTGAGTGCAATGTCAACTCTGGATGTTGGTGAGCATGTCCAGCTAACCTCAGTCTTCTCTGTGATTCTTTAGAGCTGACTTTTGGGAGGCTCCCGTACAGCTCTGGTTTCTTCATCCTCAGTGTATACTGATTAATGTTATATATATATATATATATGTATATATATATATATATATATATATATATATATATAGTATTAGTTATACTATTTATGGTTATGCAAATACAAAACCTTAAGCAGTTGTAAGTATTTTACACACACCCTAAATAGTGGTTACCAGTAAGTTAAGTAGCTCA
>OZ024755.1:39130034-39137534 GCA_964016885.1 Eledone cirrhosa
TACATAGCAGAGTATAAATATTTAATTTAGAAATGGCTTCTACAGGACTAGAACTGTTTCATTCGAAGGAAATAGATAGATATAGGTCTGTTCCGTTGATTGAACAATTGGAACACTCATGGTTGGAAGCACCGGAGATCCACTCCATTTCATCTGATATATCTTCATTCAACGAAACACCACTTTATTATAAGAGAGCCTGTTTGCTTTTATGCATAAATTTTCTTTCATGAATGTTCGCCAATATAAAATATAAAATGTAAAATATAGTTTGTTGAGTGTTCAAATCAGTTTTAACGTGAAAACAATCTTCTCACAAATACTTTACGAAAAACAAAAGCAAATAAATTGCAAACGTTTTAGGATCCTTAATAGAAACAACGTTAAATTATGTTTTAGTTGTACAAATAAATCTGCTAAAGAAATAGGAAATATTAATAGGAAAGTATTAAATAGTTATTTACAGCCAATTCTTGCCGTTCGTGCAATTCTGCAATTGTTTCAGAATTGTTCATTAAATAATTTATATATTTTGAAATCGATAGCTTTTACCATTATAGCAGTAATGTCTTGAAGGAGAGTAGTTTCATGCTTAGTGCACTTTTCTATCTAGTGTTTGTTGTTTATCAGTTGCTCCAATTAGATATAGGTTTAACATGCTTCCGGTGGGAGAGAGGACGGTTCCACTAATTGAGGAGCGGTGATGTTGAGAACCAAATTAAAACAAGATGATTAAAATGTAAAGAGGAGAGGTGGGTGCGGATGAATGCCAAGGCCAAACTTATATTTCAAAATCTATGGATTCTAGTCAGAATGTATTTATAATTACAAATAATTAATATTCATAATTAGGTCGTAAAGATTATATCTAGTGAATTAAGGGTTATATTTAAGATTTCATCAACTAGGACAGAATTTCAGAAATCCTGGATGATCTATTGATTTCGAATTATATTTGTTTTTTAAATAAATAATATGAATAAGCAATATATAAAGTTGAGGAAAAAGTTTGTGTGCCGTATTAAAATTATTTTAAAGAATAGTTGTTGTTTTTGAATAAATTTGTGCATAAAAAAATCATTTTTTTAACACCACGCACGAACTCTTTCCTCAACCTAGGACAAAACTATTTGTAATTTATTAGAATATGTCAAACCTTACAATGAGGATAGCGTTTGTTGTGGTATTGTATTTCATAAAAAAAGAATATGTATCGTTCTATATCATGGATATCATATGTAACGAAATCACTGTAAATATATCGTTCTATACCATGGATATATCATATAACGATATCACTGTAAATATATCGTTCTATATCATGGATATAACGATATCACTGTAAATATATCGTTCCATACCATGGATATCTCATACAAAGATATCATTGTAAATATATCGTTCCATACCATGAATATCTCATATAACAATATCACTGTAAATATATCGTTCTATACCATGGATATAACGATATCACTGTAAATATATCGTTCTATACCATGGATATAACGATATCACTGTAAATATATCATTCTATACAGTGGATATCTCATATAACGATATTACTGTAAATATATCGTTCTATAAAATGGATAACTCATATAACGATATCATTGCAAATATATCGTTCTATACCACGGATATAACGATATCACTGTAAATATATCGTTCTATACCATGGATATAACGATATCACTGTAAATATATCGTTCTATACCATGGATATCTCATATAACGATATCACCGTAAATATATCGTTCTATACCATGGATATAACGATATCACTGTAAATATATCATTCTATACCGTGGATATCTCATATAACGATATCACTGTAAATATATCATTCTATACCATGGATATCTCATATAACGATATCACTGTAAATATATCGTTCTATACCATGGATATCTCATATAACGATATCACTGTAAATATATCGTTCTATACCATGGATATAACGATATCACTGTAAATATATCATTCTATACCATGGATATCTCATATAACGATATCAATGTAAATATATCGTTCTATACCATGGATATAACGATATCACTGTAAATATATCATTCTATACCGTGGACATCTCATATAACGATATCACTGTAAATATATCGTTCTATACCATGGATATCTCATATAACGATATCACTGTAAATATATCGTTCTATACCATGGATATAACGATATCACTGTAAATATATCATTCTATACCATGGATATCTCATATAACGATATCACTGTAAATATATCGTTCTATACCATGGATATAACGATATCACTGTAAATATATCATTCTATACCGTGGATATCTCATATAACGATATCACTGTGTATCACTCTAAATCGAGATGTTTTCTAGAACTTTTAATTTACTAGAATTTTTTGGCCATACACCAATGTGTATGTGTATGTGTGTGAGTGTGTGTATGTGTGTGAGTGTGTGTATGTGCATATGCATACATTTATATAGGAAGGGAGAGGAGTAGTGTGAGGTAGTCATAACAACAGTGGTAGTAGCACCCTGTTTTGTTGTAAAGAGAGAGAGAGAGAGAGAGAGGAGTAGTATGAGGTACTCATAACAACAGTGGTAGCAGCACCCTGCTTTTGTTGTAGAGAAGAGAAGTATGAGATAGTCATAACAACAGTGGTAGCAGCACCCTATTTTTTGTTGTAGAGGAGATTAGTATGAGGTAGTTGTAACAACAGTGGTAGCAACACCCTGTTCAGTAGACGTAAAGAGAGAGGAGTAGTATGAGGTAGACAAACTAGTCCTCCCTCTTTACGTGTTGTGACAGAATCGCAGAAATGTATAAATAGATGAACGGTTTAGTCTCACACACGCTACAAGAGAAACAAGAGTCGATTGTTGTTATCATATGATTCATATTCCGGGAGTAGGTGGTTTATCTAGAACACGAGGCTCAAACATACCTCCCGACATTTACTTTTATATGATCCGCAGCAGGATAGAGAAAAGTTTTAAAATGAAAATTTGCCACATCTGTATTTTGTATATTACTATATATATCGGAAAAAATATGACTCCGACGGCAGAGCTCAAGCCGTTTCGACGGCTATTTCTGGACCAAGAAATAGCCGTCGAAACGGCTTGAACTCTGCCGTCGGGGTAATACTTTTTCCTATTACCCACTCTACTACCCTAAGTATTGAGTACTCTGGTGCGTTATGGTCTATCTGGTTCCTTACCACAAATCCTTCGTTATATATATATGTATATATATATATATATATATATATATATATATATAATAAATAGAATATCGGAGAAAGCTTTTTAGCGATACACCGGCCAAATTCCAACTAACTCAACAAACATTAGGAAATAAGTGATTATATTCCCAATTATGTGTTCGGGGTGCTAACTAAAAGTATTGCGTGGAAAATTGGCTGTATTATTTCAAATGAGGCATATCTAATATATCTCTTACCAGACGGACGTCTCGTTTCATTATAGGACTCCTACAATTTGGGTGAAATTATACCAATTTATGTAGGAGCTTGTATACTATCAATAGATATATATTCAAGTGGGCTCCTATAATTCATCAGTGGGTGCCCCAATAATACTAATATTGATAATCTAACCAACATCAGCATTTAGCGATAAACACTTTCTGTGCCTGAGGTATCTGTCAGGTAGCCAGTCCAGCAGTTCTGAAAGAAGTGCTCGAACTGATTCAAAAAATGAGGAAGTGAATTACCGCCAAAAACAAACAATACATGCGCGTGACAATGAATTCTGAAAGGAATTCAGGCCACGTGCCAAGAACACAATTGGAAATTGAAAAAATATCTATGTGTGTACAACATTTGATGACACACACATATTTTCTCGGGCAAAAAAAAAAAAAAAAAAAATATATATATATATATATATAGAAGTGTTTTAGTTTGCTCGAAGTACTGTGCGTTAATATTTATAAGGTATTAATTGAAAGGCTGCGACAATATGAAAGTTGTGGTATGATTTAAGATAAAAGCATATAAGAAAGCTATTCTGTTTTACCTCTTCTTTATTCAAATACGACCTTACTTTTCAAGATATCTCCTCATCAGAAGTCAAAAACACTGGACAATACAGAAAACCTTTTAGCTTGTATGTGCCATTACTAGTAGCGGCATAAACAGAAATAAAAGATGGCACATGAAAGGTTTCTTGTATTGTCCAGTGCTGCGAATGACATTCCTCCGTTTTAGCTGTTCTTTATCCTGCTACGATCGTCTCCGGGTCAAAAACATAAACACACTTTTTTCTTCTTTGTTTTCTTTGCTTGTTTCCTTAAGGCCTCTTGGAATTTGTTTACCATCATTCATTTAGTATCCATCTATTGCGCAATTTACACCTGAAGATGTCACCGGGTTCATACTCAACAGAGCCACTGAAATGTGCATAATGTTTGCAGAAATAAATAAGTAAGGAAATTCAACATACTTGGCGTCCTGTCATTTTACTTTATAATATATATATATATATATATATCGCTCTCTATATATATATATCGCTCTATATATAATATATATATATATATCGCTCTATATATATTTATATCGCTCTATATATAATATATATATATATCGCTCTATATATATTTATATCGCTCTATATATAATATATATATATATCGCTCTATATATATATATATCGCTCTATATATAATATATATATATCGCTCTATATATATTTATATCGCTCTATATATAATATATATATATCGCTCTATATATATTTATATCGCTCTATATATAATATATATATATCGCTCTATATATAATATATATATATCGCTCTATATACATACACTTGCCTGCGAATTATTCTTTGTTTTCTTCTTACACCATTTGCCGAAATTATGGATGATTTTATCGATTAACCAGTAAGATTTATCGAGAAGATTTTAAGTTTTTTACTTTTATTCTGAACGTTGTAGTAAAAAAGAAAATCATTACAAAAGTAATTTGGGTTGTAAATATGTATGGAGAACAATAAATATTAATAGGAATATTTGAAATGTTAAAATATTCTTACTATGTAGGATGCAATCAATGAATAAATACAATAAAGACAATAAGAAATAGAAATATATCAAATTCACAAGACCTATGGTTTCTTTAGCTATAAAGTAAAAATGTAGTCGACCTCACACAGTAACCTAATAAAATGTGTGGTTCGTAAAATGTAAAGAGGAGAGGTTGCTGGACGTCTCATGTTGGGAGAGACTTTAACTGTGTGATAGATTGGCTTCCTGTCTAAGGGGAGTCTTATTCTCTCTGTCAAATAACATTGAAATCAGAACAGGCTCTTACTTGAGTAGCTTCTTAGTTTGGGACACATTTCAATTCGTTTTATAAAGTAAACTATAGAGCAGCTCATTAAAGGGGTAGAAAATCAAATATGTGTTTCTAAACTAAGTAATATTTTATCATTTCACATTACGTCTTTCTTTTATTTATAGTTCAGGGCTCCCATGGTCAGTGGGAATAAGTTTTAACATAAAGTGTCGTTTATTGAATTCCTAAAAGAACTTCGTTCCATTTTCTTGCCGTGGCAGTATGAGAAGAGGGTCGGACGCCATGATTTGCAGCAAAGAGTTACGGCCCTTTATAGTCTGAGTTCAAATCCCGCCGAGGTTAACTTTGCCTTTCATCCTTACGGAGTAGATAAATGTTAAAACACATCTGAGGAGATGCCGATTCCAGAGTCAGGTTCGATAATTAATAGATTCTTCCTCGAGCTGATCGACAGTGAAACATTTAATATGTAATTAAATATGTAAATGATGCAATACTGATTCTTTGTCCCTTTATATATTACTATTATTGATACTCTGCTCCCCAAGAGCATGGAGTGCTCATTCGACTTACCACCTATGGACGCAATTAATTTGCACCTTAATACCTCTCTCTCTCTCTCTCTCTCTCTCTATATATATATATATATATATATATATATATATATATATATATATATATATATATATATATATAATATATATATATAATATATATATATATATATAACTTTCGCAGTTATCTTCCTTACACCTCTCGCACGCAATTTAGTATTGCCTGTGTGAAGTGATTGTTTCTGCGCATGCACGTTCGTACGGTTGTCCTTCCTGTTCCGTATAACCATGTCTATTACGAGCTGAGGATCCGCTAAGGTGAAACAATTGTTCCCGGTATGGTGAACTAACTGTTGTGTAACCACTTTTATATATATATATATATATATATATATATATATAATATATATATATATATATATATATATATATATATATATATATATATAAAAGTGGTTACACAACAGTTAGTTCACCATACCGGGAACAATTGTTTCACCTTAGCGGATCCTCAGCTCGTAATAGACATGGTTATACGGAACAGGAAGGACAACCGTACGAACGTGCATGCGCAGAAACAATCACTTCACACAGGCAATACTAAATTGCGTGCGAGAGGTGTAAGGAAGATAACTGCGAAAGTCCGAAAGTTTCTCGTTGATGAGAAAATTAGGATGTTGTTGTAATTCAATCCGAAGCTTTGTAGTTATGTAAGAGGTGTTTCCAGACGTGTGGATAACGTGTGTAGAGTTTATTACTTGAGTTAGGCAATCATTATTGCGTAATCTCTTTAGAATATTTATTCGTTCACCAATACATAGTCCACGCCTGTCCGGGTACCTAAAGGTCGATTGGTGGTTCAGGAAGCGTTCCTTAAATCGGCCCTCCGTCATACCCACATAGGATTTGACCTCCTGTAGTTGATTTGATCGGTTGGAAGTGACCACAGCTTCATAAACTACAGCAGGTGTGTTGCATTGCTGTTGAAGGAGACACACTTCGGGCTTACGGCAAGAGCAGCAGGTGGGGTGTGGACTATGTATTGATGAACGAATAAATATTCTAAAGAGATTACGGAATTTCGCAGTTATCTCCCTTACACCTCTCACACGGAATTTAGTATTGCCTGTGTGAAGTGACCGTTTCTGCGCATGCGCTTTCGTACGGTTGTCCTTCCTGGTCCGTATAACCATGTCCATTACGAACTGAGGATCCACTAAGGTGAAACAATTGTTCTTGGTATGGTGAACTAACTGTTGTGTAACCAATTCTACCTAACTCGTCTCATGGACTGAGTGCTCTACTACTACGGATATTACCTTCCAGTGTTCTACCACTATATACATATATATATATATATAAATAGATGGTAAATAGATCGAGGGACCTTCCCTCACGTCTATGTCAACAAGATAATCCAACGAGGATACTATCACTTACCACACTGGCAACTAACGACCACTGATTCTACCACCCTGCTAAAGTGGCGACTACTCAATAACTAATACTGCTAAAGTGGTGACCCCAACGTGATGATGTAGTGACCTACATTCCGCGGGCTCACATACATTCTCTGTGCGTGATTTGGCTCAGTTCAACAATGTTTGTTAACTTATATGGTTGAAGTTAC
>OZ024755.1:39147534-39155034 GCA_964016885.1 Eledone cirrhosa
GGTTCAAAATTGACCAATCCAATTTATATTGGATACCTTGGTCTTTCAAATCCCATATTCTGCTAGCCAGAGCTGTTGTAAATCTTTTTTCAGGATGTCGGAAAAATGCGACATGTGAGTAATAACGCGTTTTGAATTTGTCATGTGTCATACCCACATATCGTTCGCTGGTGGCTGGTAGGTTGTTGCTGATGGTTGTCACTTTAGCCGCATATACAATGGCTTTGGTGTTGCATTTACCTTGTAATGGGCATTTCACTTTTGACTCTACAGGAGCAATTTTGATGTTCTCTGGGTGATTTCTTATTGATGATATAAGATTTAATAGGGGACCGCAGGAGTAGCTAATTTTGACACAGTTTCTATTGAAGATCTTATAGTATCTATGTGTTCTAAGGAAATGTTTATCTAAGAGCTCTAGGAATTTGTTGCCTACATTAGTTTTAACTGCTAGAGAGTAGGGGTGTGTGAACCAGATTATTTTTCTTTTCCTACTTTTATGTTTAAAAGAGTTAGTATTGTTGGGTATGTACTTAATCGGTTCGCTAAATCCGCTATTATGGAGGGCTTTATTATAGTAGGGGGATGCCTTATTGAAAATAGCTTCTGAGGAAGAGAGGGTGGAGATCCTACGGCTAATATTAGGAATAAGGTTTTTAAAAACCATAGGAGGATGGCAAGAGCCTTTATTTATATATTATACATTTTCATTAGGTTTATGGTACGGTTTCTAAGAAGAAGTAGGCAGATCTAGGTTTATATCTAGAAAATTAACATTGGAAAGGTTAGTGTCAATAGTAATTCTAAGATTAAAACTAGCGAAGGTTTTTATTAAGTCTTTCCTTAATCTATCTAAGTTATGGCCTATGGTGGTATAGGAAAGTATTAGACCATCGTAGCGATGAAGCCCAAAAATATGGTTAGGGAATTTTTGCTTTAAGTGTGTGTAGGAGGAATAGGCCGACTAAATCACAAACATCAGCACTGTCAAAAGAACCCATTGAGACATCGAATGTGTTCTCTGGGTTAGATATTTTTACCCAAGTGTCATTATCAGTAAAGAGTAGAGTGTTTCTAGCATGCAAGATGACATTCTCTTCAATATCAGAAATATTGGTAAACTTTCTAGCGAAATATAAGGTTTTCGCTAAAAGATACTGAGTGATAGTCGGGTAGAAATCTACAATGTCAAATTGGGTGAATCTAGAACTATTTTTATCTTTAATATTATTAAACCAATGTATACGGTAGAGCTATTTATCCATTGGAGTAATTCAGACTTATTTCTAATCTGTGTGTTCATATTATTTAAAATTTGTTTGCTAGCAAGACCAATATCAGTCTTAGCAGGGTTGATTAATCTACAACTAGGACGATTAATAAAGTCAGGTTTGTGACCTTTAAGGGTGATATAGGCATTACGTTTAGCAAGTATTTCTGTCCTATTTTCTACGCCTATGACTTTTTCAATTTTCAACTGAAACTTCAATACTTATATATGTATATATATATATATATATATATATATATATATATATATATATATATATATATATATATATATATATATATATATATAAAGTGTTAAACAATATTCAATGATTATGTCAAAGAATGAGTTTTACAGTAGATTGGAAGCACTCAACGGAAAACATTTTCTGGAGTTATTAATATTAAAATATAAATATTAATAAAATAGATGTCTTTATATATATATATATATATATATATATATATATATATATATATATATATATAAATGGAAAAGAATGAAACGAAATTTCATTTCTCACTCTTAGTACGGCTGTTACTTAAATATAAGTATGTATACGTATATACATATATGTATACAGACGTACACTAGTATGAATATATATATACATACATGCACACATATATATGTACGTATCGGTTTACCGAACATTTATTATAATGTTCGGTTTGTTTGTAAACAAGCATCCCGAATTAAGCCGTACAATGTCTGGCAACTATCGTCGCATTTTTGTTCAACACTGACACAAACAAACCGAACATTATAATAAATGTTCGGTAAACCCATACGTACATATATATATGTGTGCATGTATGTATATATATACATACTACTGTACGTCTGTATACATATATGTATGTACGTATACATACCTATATTTAGGTATCAGCCCTACTAAGAGTGAGAAATGAAATTTCGTTTCATTCTTTTCCATTTATCGTTTTCGGTACGTCCGGCCGAGTAACTCACTCGATATGCAAATTATGCTGCTCAGCCGTTAATATGCATAAGGAAAGTATATACTTTCAAACGTTCAATCATCTGACAGAAAGGTATACGATGCTGACGATAGCTAATAAGCTTGAAACTAGTACACCGTTCCTGTGTCAGTGTTGAACAAAAAGGGCGACGATGGTTGCCGAGCACTGTATGGCGTAATTCGGGCTGTTTGTTTACAAACAAACCGAACATTATAATAAATGTTCGGTAAACCGATACGTACATATATATATATATATATATATATATGTGCATGTATGTATATATATATATACATATTACTGTGCGTCTGTACACATATATGTATGTACGTATACATACTTATATATATATATATATAAGTTTACAAATAACCAATGAGGGCTTAGAAATACATTGTTTTAAAGCAAATAAAACAATGTATTTCTAAGCACTCTTTGGTTATTCCTAAACATAAAACGGCTCTGTAGTACACTAGTTATCCTACATGGAGTTAAGTCCATATTGTCATACCAAGGAAAATATATCTGTGTCTGGGCACATTAATATACTTGTCAACGAAACTATATATATATATATATATAAATGTGTGTGTGTGTGTGTGTTTGTGTGTGTGTGTGTGCGTGTGTGTGTATGTATATATGTATATATGTATATATATATATATATATATATATATATATATATATACATATATATATATACACACACACACATATATATATGTGTATATGTATATATATATATATATATATATATATATATATATATACACACACATATTTATGTATATATATATATATATATATATATATATATATATATATATATATACATACACACACACACACACACACATATATATATATATATATATATATATATATATATATATATATATATACATACACATACTGTATATATGGCTTTTAATGGCTGATTTTAATCGACTTCCTCTTTAAAAGGTCCCGTGATACTGCTGCGGTCTGATATCATTAATTATCCTTCTGATATATAAGTACGACTATACCATTCGTGCAGATAAATCTCCCGTTTGGATTTAGGCTGAGCCTTCGCTGATGAAACGTTACGTAGTCCAGTCATGTAATATTTGGAAATACTGCATGTCTTCTGTGAGTAGCAATCACTGAAACAACTGTTGCTCACGGAACGTATATATATATATATATATATATATATATATATATATATATATATAATACCAATAATAATAATATAATAGCAATAATAATAATAGTAATAACACTAATGAAATCAATAACATTAGGAACGATAACCATCATAGCCCTAATACTATTCCTAGCAACCAGACTTCTACATAACATAATAACCGACAAGATAACATTCAAATAGAACCCGCCCTTTAGGTAACAACTGCTTAATCAAAGACATCATTTACTCCTGCACGGTCAACACTAACAACTCTTCTAAAACATATATAGTCTCTACTTCGAACTGCTTCAAGACGAGATATAATTCGCACCTCCACTCTTTCAAAAAAACACAATCTAGCCAACTCCACTTCACTATCTAGCTACATACACTATCTGAAAACTAGCAATAGACCAATGGGAAGTAGTAGGTAGGGCTGCATCGTATAAACCACCTAATACATTTTGTAACCTATGTCTCCTAGAGACCCATACTATAATCTTTTCGAATCTTAACCTCCTAAATAAAAAATCGGAAGTGTTTGCATCGTGCCAGCACCGCTTCCGACACTCATTCCAAAGCTTTAAACCTAGTATATAACAATGTCAGATTTGAACTCATCACCACCATTAGTACTTCACCTCTAAGACTTGTCTTCCATCGCTGCATCACACTCTTTGATCCACCCTGTCCTCTACACAAATCATTTTTATCTATAACTTTATACTCTAGAAATATTCTTATAGTCACCACCTGTTAATATAATTACTTTAGATTATAATTATATAGTGATTGAAATATAATACAATATATATAAACTTTAAATATAAAATGTAACAATGAATTATATATACATTTATAATTAAATGTATAAATTAATAACATTGTATGTAAAGGATTCATTTATTAACATAAGGTATTTATCTAACTTAAATGTAATATGGAACAATGAATTATATATACATTTATAATTAGATGTATAAATTAATAACTTTCTAATTTAGGCACAAGGCCAGCAAATTACTGGTACTTTACTTTATCGACCCCGTAAGGATGAAAGGCAAAGTTAACCTCGGCGGGATTTGAACTCAGATCATAAATGGTCGTAACTCTATGCGTCAAAGCATGGCGTCCGACCCTCTACCGATATTGCCAATCCACCCCGAGGTATAAATTAATAACATTGTATATAAAGGATTAATTTATTTCCTCTAGAGATGTATCTAGTTTATCATGCAAACAGCTATACGTTATTCCATATCTTACAAAATATTGGGTAGACAACAATCTAATGAAACCTTTAATATATTATGAGAGAGTAGACTGTATTTAAAATAAAATATAAATATATAACTTTTTATATAAGGGATTCAATTGAGGCACTATATAATGTCTATTAGAGCAAGGAATTTAATTATTATAATGAGCTAGTTACCTCCCCTTACGCATTAGCTCCCCTTAATTCCATATCCACTTCCGGATATTAAACCGTTGAAAATTCCCGCAGTTAAATAACTCTAATCCATAAATATGGATTAAATAACACTAAGTTACAATCCATCACTATAACAAACATTCAATACAAATCTATCTTAACTTATGTAATGGATGTGAAATCTGTAACTTTCATATTCTACACGCATACAAATTTGAACTATACAGAAAATATCCTCGCATTGCACCCACCATAATACACTAACATATTCGCTTAAAGTGCTTCTATTTTATGTAATACCCTGCCATACAGTACTCATATATGCATGATACATTTGCTTGTTCCATTCCTTTATATATGACTAACGCATAATTAGCCGCCGAAACGGCTTGAGCTCAGCCGTCGGGGTCCCACTCGTTCCTATATATATATATATATATATATATATATATATATATATATATATAGTTCAAGGAGACAACAAAAAGTCTTATTAGTTTCAGACGTTATATTAAAAAGAGGAACGAAATTTCGAAGTGTCTGGCTTAAGCCCTTATATAAATATATATATATAAAGATTTACATATACATAAAGTCACAGATATATATGTGGCAACCGGTCACGATGTGGCTTAATGAAGAATTAATAAATTAAATAATCAGAGCAATATATCATAAATCATGTCCTTAGAATTAATTCTAAGGACATGATTTATGATTAAATATATATATATATATATATATATACATATATATATATATATATATATATATATATATATATATATATATATATATATATATATATATATATATATATATATATATTTATATATATATATATGAGTTTGTCTGTTAAAGTTACTTTTGTAGAGGGGAACTAAGAAAAAATTATTTTCTCTCCCAAAAAAGAACTACCCTTAAATATATCTCCCGTGCTATTTCCAACTTGATCCTCTCTCTCTCTCTCTCTCTCTCTCTCTATATATATATATATATATATATATATATATATATATATATATATATATATATATAGAGAGAGAGAGAGAGAGAGAGAGAGAGAGAGAGAGGGGGAGAAAGAGAGAGTGCGTGTGTGTCTCAAATTGACAAGGTTTCTTCTCTCACACTACTCCTTTTAACGATTCCCATTAACGATTAATTAATTTCAATAACATGATTATGGATCAAGTACCGTAACCGACAATATCGATTATAAAACGTCATGCGGTGATAGAGCATAGCCTAAGTTCATTGATTCAAATCAATCAAATATTACAATTATTGAAAATATTGATCTCACATCTGTTTCACGACATCAATATGGCGCCTGTTGAAGCTGTTAACGATTATCCCTAACTCTAACCCTTTATGTTCAGAGTTTAAATCCCACCGAGGTTAACTTTGCCTTTCATCATTACGGGGTCGATAAAATAAAGTAGCAGTAATGTACTGGGTAATTGCTGGCCTTGTGCCAAAAGTAGAAACAATTATTATTTGGCAGTATCGGTTGAGTGTCGGACGCCATGCTTTGCAGCATAGAGTTACGGCTCTTTATGATCTGAGTTCAAATCCCGCCGAGGTTAAGTTTGCCTTTCATCCTTACGGGGTCGATAAAATAAAGTACCAGTCACGCACTGGGGTAGATTTAATCGACTTTCCTCTCCCCCAACATTGCTGGCCTTGTGCCTATATAAGAAACCATTAATTACCTTTCTAATGGCCGTGGATTGGCAGAGTCGTTAGAACGTCGGATAGAATATTTTACGGTATTGGTTCCTGCTCTCTGTTCTCGGAGTTCAAATACATACAAGGTCAACTTTGCCTTTCATACTTTCGAGGTCGATAAAATAAAGTACCAGTAATACCTGGCATAATTGCTGACCTTGTGGCTATATAAGAAACCATTATTTATCCTTCTATATCTTCTGATCACACAACATTTAAGAGGCTTTCTTCACAAACGTAAAGTTCTGGTATTGATACGACAACGTGACAACGTCTGCAAATATTATTTACCATAGCCTCGCGTCGATATATATGAAGGAAATATCTTAAACGGAATCTGTGAGCAAGTCTGTAGACTTTTACTAATATAATACAATAAACGTGTAAAGTACTAGACTTCATTCAATTTTCTATATGTATAATAAACACAACCACAAGGATATGGTCCGAACGTATAAGAGCCGACCTCCCGCTGTCATCGCCTCCATCTCTGCTGCCCTCCACATCTCTCTGTATGGTGAGCAAATGGGGTCCCACGTGCTGGCCTCTCCATAGCCCCGGCGGACAGAATGGAGAAGGCGTTTCCCCGGAGGATGGTAAGGGAGGTGCGCATAATTCAAATGGGCAAATTTTTTTATGACGTTTCTCGTGAAACTGTTACTTATATGTAGTGGATACAGCATGGCCAAATGGTACAGGGTTTGCTTTGCAAACATAGATACATGAGTACGGTTTCATCACGTGGGAATTTAGACGTCAATTACCATAGCTTGACGTCAATTATCATAGCTTGACGTCAATTACCTTAGCTTGACGTCAATTACCATAGCTTCACGTCAGTTACCTTAGCTTGATGTCAATTACCATAGCGTGACGTCAATTACCATAGGTAGACGTCAGTTACCATAGCTTC
>OZ024755.1:39160034-39172534 GCA_964016885.1 Eledone cirrhosa
ATATATATATTTATATATATATATATACATGCACACACATGTGTATGTGTGGTGTGTGTGTGTGTGTGTGTGTGTGTGTGTGTGTGTGTGTGTTTATGTGTGTGACTGGTGTTGTGAGTGTGTATGTGAGGTGTGGTGTGGTGTTTGCGTGTGATGTTGTGTATGTGGTGTGATGTGTTTGTATGGTGTTGTGTATATGTGTAAGTCTTTCTCTGGTGTTGTGTGTGCTGTGGTATATGTGTGTGTTTCTGTGTGTACGTCTGTGTCTGGTGCATGTGTATGTGTGTAAATGTGTGTGTCTCTGTGTATGTCTGTCTCTGGTGTTGTGTATGTGTGGTACTGCGTATGTATGTGTGTATGGTCAATATATGTACGTATCTTTATTATATTTTCCCTTTATGCTATATGTTCCCTAACCTTTAATTTGGCAGCAGTATTAACACTGGGGAATATCATATTTCATGAAATGTTTGGCAATAAATTAAACTTAATTCCTCTAACAAAAAATTCCACTGGGAACTGCATATTGCACACAGAATGCTGCACTCCATCTGGCAACCATTCTCCTCGCATTGTGGATTGGCAGTATCAGTAGAGAGTCGGACACCATGCTTTGAAGCATAGAGTTACGTCCCTTTATGATCTGAGTTCAAATCCCGCCGAGGTTAAGTTTGCCTTTCATCCTTACGGGGTCGATAAAATAAAGTACCAGTAATGTAATTGCTGGCCTTGTGCCAACAGTAGAAACAATTATTTTATCCTGGAAACGAGCGCTGTGTGTGTTTTAAACAAAATGTTAATAATTCTCAACGCGTTTCATGTGATTGACAACTTTAGTGAATTCTTCTTTTTAATTTGGCAATAAAAACACCTTTTTAGTTGTTTTCACGCTTTGGTATCTAATTTCAGTTAAATTACGAGTTAGAGAGAATTAACAGGTGTTATCGCCATGAAAGGAACAGAAATAAATGTAAAAACAAACCAAGTCGTCGTTGATGTGTTAAGACTAATAATAAAAATGATACGATCCTCTAGTGAGTCAGTGAGCCCCGTAAAGAAGGTGATAATTGTTTTATTGCTACATGATTTATTTCACTGTGTGAAGGGGTCTCGCTTACTGCCTAGCATATTAGACTTACAATGGTAAAGACGTGTGTACGTTCTCTGGACTAGGCGGCGCGTCATGTCCTATAGCTTTTGCCGCTCCATTCTACTCGGCTGGAAAATATGAATTGATCCTGTAGCTCAATGGGCCAGCCTAGTGATACACATATACCAGTTGTGTTATATGGTCTTGACTGTGATAATTGGACGACAAGGTCACTCCAGAAGCTCTCTACATTCCAGAACCACATCATGAGACTTATGACTGGCAAGTGGCTCAGCGACCGTATCTGTATCAGTGAGCTGCTCAACATTACCTAACTTAGACCAGTTACATCAATTGTCAAGTCAAGAATACTCAAACTATACGGCCATATAACAAGATCAACTCGTGGTGTGAGTAGGTTATCGCTGGAAGGAAGGTTGGCTGGTAAGAGAAGCAGAGGCCGGCAGCTTAAACGATGGCTTGACAATGTCAACCTATGGACTGGACTTGATCTTTACTCTTTGAACTATGCTGTTGGTGATCGAACTTTGTGGAGAGAGATATCATATGTTAATGCGCAGTCTGCAACTGGCGGAGTTTAGCGTCACAAGAAGATTGATACACATAAGTGTCGTAACCCTATGCTATAAAGCATGTTGCTCGACGCTCTACCGATTCTGCCTATCCTCTGCACCTAAAATAGTAAATACTAGAAGAATGGCCCAGCATTGCTCGGTATTCTAAACATAGATTGGCAGGTTTATCCCTCCTTTCTGAAACAGTACAGAGAAGTACGGAATACCTCGGCATCGGGATGGTATCTACATTTTGTACTTATAAAAAACATTCGTCGTAGATTACCAGAGTTTTTTTTACCGTGCGAAGAAAATCAATACTTTATCGCGAAATAAATACTTTTGTTTATATTTTGTTATTGTGTATGCAAAAATATCTGTACACGAATATATAATTATATATATATATAAAGGAATTTTTTCTTATATCAAAGTTTAATGGGCTTCCTCTGACGATTTATAAGTGCCCACCTAAATATATTCTTACATGAAAATATGTTAGGCTTCTACATAAACTGGAAACATTCTCCCAACTTGTAGAAAACTTATAATGAAACAATTGTTTGGAAAGAGAGATATATTTTAACTTTAATTATATCTCATATAAAATAATACAACTGGCTTTCCACAAAATACATATAGTTAGCACCCCAAACACTTAAATTGGGTTTATACTAACGTATAACCTAATGTTTGTTGAGTGAGATGGTTACCAGTCGGAGTTTAGCTTAAAGCTATCTCTGTTATTGTATTAATATATATATATATATATATATATATATATATATATATATATATATATATATATATATATATCTTCTGACTTTATCATATAGCATGTATTCATTTTATACTATAATTTTAAAGGGTCCGTCGAGCTGCCGATTATAGAGTCGGGTAAGATCGATACAGATCGAATCTTGAGCTGATCAGTGGCGAAACGCGCGTCACCTACCAATAAATGTAATGAAGGAGTAACCAATCGTCCTTATTATCCTTTCAATATATATATATATATATATATATATATATATATATATATATATATATATTAAGATAACAGATTAATGTTTAAGCAAAGAATCGTTGCTTTCACCCTTAAAAGGATCTTCTGAAACTAAAATAATCAATCTGTGAACGCAGAAGTAAATATTTCGAAAAACGTTACACACTATATATACACACACTATATATACATATATACACACACAAACACACACACGTATAGCGTCATAATGTCGTAATGCAGACAGCCAGACATACAAACAGATATTATAAGGGCGGAACGTTATATCTATGTATCTATCTAAAAAGAAAGACTAAGAATTATAGAGAGAGATCGCTTAATCGCCTAATGCGGTCCCTAGGGCATTGAACATTTGAAATATATTTTGCTCAAAACACTCACAGGACCCTAAGTATTACATGTGTAAAGTTTGAAAACAATCGGTCAGGTGGTTCTCGAGTTTTAGGAAGTCAGACAGACAGACAGACATTCTCTGTTTTAGATATATACATATTGTCAAACGTTCGTTATTTATTATATTTCCTCTGGGAACTTTGTTTTGTTTTGAACAGATGTTCTAAGTGTTGTTGCTACCACCCTCTGGGGGCGTTGAAAAGGTCCAGTGGGGCGCTGGGGCCTAAGGGGATGGTGAGGATGGTAGAGATGATATAATAGTATATTAAATATCAAATGATACATATATATAAATATAGAAAAATAAAAAATACGGCGAAAGCTTCTATTTCTACTGAATTTCAAACAGCTCGCTGTTTCAAAACAAACTTACTTATATAATATTTATACATAGTATATATCCCGCCGAGGTTGACTTTGCCTTTCATCCTTACGGGGTCGATAAAATAAAGTACCAGTAATGCACTGGGTAATTGCTGGCCTTATGCCTAAAGTAGAAACAAGTATATATTATATTATTTATTATATATAAATTAACGATTTTATCTATTATATATTATTTACAATTTGCGTGTAGGCAGGTCTGTCTGGAAATAGTGGTGGGGGGTAATGAGGGTGTTACGTGGCCGTGAGGGGGTTCCAGAAGTTTGAGAACCTATGATTTTGAACAATGACGTATCTATATCCATTAATGTTATCAACAATGATGCTGTATTATATTACAGTGGATTATCGGTGGATTGGCAGTATAGGTAGAGGGTCGGACGCCATGCTTTGCAGCATAGAGTTACGTCCCTTTACGGTCTGAGTTGAATTCCCGCCAAGGTTAACTTTGGCCTTTCATCCTTACGGGGGTCGATAAAATAAAGTACCAGTAATGTACTGGGATAATTTCTGGTCTTGTGCTAAAAATAGAAACAATTATATTACCAATTCTAGATCTCTGTCCCATCATCTGAATGAAGGGATTGACTCAGTTATTGTAGTTTTTTAGAATGCAGGAACGGAGTACAGAAATGGCAATCAATATATTCATAAAATATTATCGTCGCTTTTAAAAACTGCTTCGATATTAACCCCAAGTCAAGTCCTTTTTATGTTATCTTTTATCGTCGCTTTATCAGATTCGCTGAATAAGTTGATACACGAAGGATTGAATGCAATTGTAGTATTACGTCTGACTCTCTGCTATCTAAATTGAAACCCCATCGAGGTCCCCTATCCCGTTCATTGTGTAAGTATTAAGGAAGTAAACTGTCAATGTAGAATTGAAATCTACTCTTCTCTTTTACTTTCTTTCGCTTTTTCTCTGGAAAATATTTGGCTGTTGCCAAAAGTGGAGAACAAGGTCACTTCAGAAGCTCTCTACCTTCCAGAACCACATCATGAGACTTATGACTGGCAAGCGGCTCAGCGACTGTATCTGTATCAGTGAGCTGGTCTTGACTGTGTTAATTGAATGACAAGGCCACTTCAGAAGCTCTTTACATTCCAGAACCACATCATGAGACTTATGACTGGCAAGCGGCTCAGCCAACCATATCTGCATCAGTGAGCTGCTCAACATTACCAAACTTAGACCAATTACATCAATTGTCAAGTTAAGAGTACTTAAACTATACGGTCATATAAAAAGATCAACTGGTGGTGTGAGTAGGTTATGTCTGGAAGGAAGGTTGGCTGGTAGAGAAGCAGAGGCCGGCAGCCAAAACGATGGTTTGACAATGTCAACTTATGGACTGGACTTGATTTTTGCCCTTTGAACTCTGCTGCTGGTGATCGAAGAAAAACATATCTCATGTTGGTGCGCAGTCTGCAACTGGCGGAGATGAGCGTCACAAGAAGAAACGTGGAGAATGGTGTTCTGTGACGAATTGAAGTCCCAAACAACTATGTCATATTATACAACTCCACCAGGAGATAATAGCCCAAACAAATAAAGCTTAGATAACTAACACTTTAACATAGAATTCTATACAGGAGTAATGATATCAACTAATGTGAATCTAGATTTGTCTCAGCGTCTCTTTTATTTGAAATGTCCTTCAGAGGTTCTCCACTCCCAACTAAAACGTGTCGTATTTGTGAGTCTGATATAACGTTTGCTTGAAAGATCCTCATAACTTCCTCAAGAAGATGTCACATCTGTTAACACTGGAGTTGTCGTATTTGTGAGTCTGATATAACGTTTGCTTGAAAGATCCTCATAACTTCCTCAAGAACATGTCACATCTGTTAACACTGGAGTTGTCGTATTTGTGAGTCTGATATAACGTTTGCTTGAAAGATCCTCATAACTTCCTCAAGAACATGTCACATCTGTTAACACTGGAGTTGTCGTATTTGTGAGTCTGATATAACGTTTGCTTGAAAGATCCTAACTTCCTCAAGAACATGTCACATCTGTTAACACTGGAGTTGTCGTATTTGTGAGTCTGATATAACGTTTGCTTGAAAGATCCTCATAACTTCCTCAAGAACATGTCACATCTGTTAACACTGGAGTTGTCGTATTTGTGAGTCTGATATAACGTTTGCTTGAAAGATCCTCATAACTTCCTCAAGAACATGTCACATCTGTTAACACTGGAGTTGTCGTATTTGTGAGTCTGATATAACGTTTGGTTGAAAGATCCTCATAACTTCCTCAAGAACATGTCACATCTGTTAACACTGGAGTTGTCATATTTGTGAGTCTGATAAAACGTTTGCTTGAAAGATCCTAACTTCCTCAAGAACATGTCACATCTGTTAACACTGGAGTTGTCGTATTTGTGAGTCTGATATAACGTTTGCTTGAAAGATCCTCATAACTTCCTCAAGAACATGTCACATCTGTTAACACTGGAGTTGTCGTAATTGTGAGTCTGATAAAACGTTTGGTTGAAAGATCCTCATAACTTCCTCAAGAAGATGTCACATCTGTTAACACTGGAGTTGTCGTAATTGTGAGTCTGATATAACGTTTGCTTGAAAGATCCTCATAGCTTCCTCAAGAACATGTCACATCTGTTAACACTGGAGTTGTCGTATTTGTGAGTCTGATATAACGTTTGCTTGAAAGATCCTCATAACTTCCTCAAGAACATGTCACATCTGTTAACACTGGAGTTGTCGTAATTGTGAGTCTGATAAAACGTTTGGTTGAAAGATCCTCATAACTTCCTCAAGAAGATGTCACATCTGTTAACACTGGAGTTGTCGTAATTGTGAGTCTGATATAACGTTTGCTTGAAAGATCCTCATAGCTTCCTCAAGAACATGTCACATCTGTTAACACTGGAGTTGTCGTATTTGTGAGTCTGATATAACGTTTGCTTGAAAGATCCTCATAGCTTCCTCAAGAAGATGTCACATCTGTTAACACTGGAGTTGTCATATTTGTGAGTCTGATAAAACGTTTGCTTGAAAGATCCTAACTTCCTCAAGAACATGTCACATCTGTTAACACTGGAGTTGTCGTATTTGTGAGTCTGATAAAACGTTTGCTTGAAAGATCCTAACTTCCTCAAGAAGATGTCACATCTGTTAACACTGGAGTTGTCGTATTTGTGAGTCTGATATAACGTTTGCTTGAAAGATCCTCATAACTTCCTCAAGAACATGTCACATCTGTTAACACTGGAGTTGTCGTATTTGTGAGTCTGATATAACGTTTGCTTGAAAGATCCTCATAACTTCCTCAAGAACATGTCACATCTGTTAACACTGGAGTTGTCGTATTTGTGAGTCTGATATAACGTTTGCTTGAAAGATCCTCATAACTTCCTCAAGAAGATGTCACATCTGTTAACACTGGAGTTGTCGTATTTGTGAGTCTGATAAAACGTTTGGTTGAAAGATCCTAACTTCCTCAAGAACATGTCACATCTGTTAACACTGGAGTTGTCGTATTTGTGAGTCTGATATAACGTTTGCTTGAAAGATCCTCATAACTTCCTCAAGAACATGTCACATCTGTTAACACTGGAGTTGTCGTATTTGTGAGTCTGATATAACGTTTGCTTGAAAGATCCTCATAACTTCCTCAAGAACATGTCACATCTGTTAACACTGGAGTTGTCATATTTGTGAGTCTGATAAAACGTTTGCTTGAAAGATCCTAACTTCCTCAAGAACATGTCACATCTGTTAACACTGGAGTTGTCGTATTTGTGAGTCTGATAAAAGGTTTGCTTGAAAGATCCTAACTTCCTCAAGAACATGTCACATCTGTTAACACTGGAGTTGTCGTATTTGTGAGTCTGATAAAACGTTTGCTTGAAAGATCCTAACTTCCTCAAGAACATGTCACATCTGTTAACACTGGAGTTGTCGTATTTGTGAGTCTGATATAACGTTTGCTTGAAAGATCCTCATAACTTCCTCAAGAACATGTCACATCTGTTAACACTGGAGTTGTCGTATTTGTGAGTCTGATATAACGTTTGCTTGAAAGATCCTCATAACTTCCTCAAGAACATGTCACATCTGTTAACACTGGAGTTGTCGTATTTGTGAGTCTGATATAACGTTTGCTTGAAAGATCCTCATAACTTCCTCAAGAAGATGTCACATCTGTTAACACTGGAGTTGTCGTATTTGTGAGTCTGATAAAACGTTTGCTTGAAAGATCCTAACTTCCTCAAGAACATGTCACATCTGTTAACACTGGAGTTGTCGTATTTGTGAGTCTGATATAACGTTTGCTTGAAAGATCCTCATAACTTCCTCAAGTACATGTCACATCTGTTAGCACTGGAGTTGTCGTATTTGTGAGTCTGATATAACGTTTGCTTGAAAGATCCTCATAACTTCCTCAAGAACATGTCACATCTGTTAACACTGGAGTTGTCATATTTGTGAGTCTGATAAAAGGTTTGCTTGAAAGATCCTAACTTCCTCAAGAACATGTCACATCTGTTAACACTGGAGTTGTCGTATTTGTGAGTCTGATAAAACGTTTGGTTGAAAGATCCTAACTTCCTCAAGAACATGTCACATCTGTTAACACTGGAGTTGTCGTATTTGTGAGTCTGATATAACGTTTGCTTGAAAGATCCTCATAACTTCCTCAAGAACATGTCACATCTGTTAACACTGGAGTTGTCGTATTTGTGAGTCTGATATAACGTTTGCTTGAAAGATCCTCATAACTTCCTCAAGAACATGTCACATCTGTTAACACTGGAGTTGTCGTAATTGTGAGTCTGATAAAACGTTTGGTTGAAAGATCCTCATAACTTAAGACGTCACATCTGTTGCCACTGGAGTTTTCCCTAGTTTCTCAATGAACCAAAACCTATAACATAGCACCACCACCATCTCCACCACTAACACCAACACCACACCATCACCAACACCACACCATCACCACCACCACTACATCACCACCATCACTGTAATCACCCCCACACCATCACCACCACCACCACCACCACTAACACCAGCACCACCACCACCACTAACACCAACACCAACACCACACCACCACAAACACAATCACCACCACCGCCACCACCACCACTACCACCATCGCTCTACACCACTAACACCAACACCAACACCACAACACCACAATCACCACCACCGCCACCACCACCATCACTCTACACCACTAACACCAACACCAACACCACACCACCACAATCAACACCACCGCCACCACCACCATCACTCTACACCACTAACACCAACACCAACACCACACCACCACAATCACCACCACCGCCATCACCCTACACCACCACCACCACTACCACGATCACTCTACACCACTAACACCAACACCACACCACCTCAATCACCACCACCACCACCACCACCATCACTTTATATCACCACCACCACCACCATCACTCTACACCACTAACACCAACACCAACACCAACACCACAATCACCACCACCGCCATCAAACCTATATCATTAACACCAACACCAACACCACACCACCACAATCACCACCACCGCCATCACCCTACACCACCACCACCGCTACAATCACCACCGCCGCCATCACCCTACATCACCACCACCACCACAACCAACCGCCACCGCCATCACCCTACACCACTAACACCAACACCAACACCAGACCACCACCGCGATCACCCTACACCACCACCACCACCACCAACACCACACCCCCACAATCACCCCCACCCCCACCACCACTAACACCAACACCAACACCACGCCACCACAATCACCATCACCACCCTACACCACCATCAACACCATTACCAACACACCAACATCGCCACTTCCTTGTTTATATTGAAATTTATTTATCATGTATATTTATGTGTTTTGTGCGGTGGGGTGTTGTACTTGTCTGGCAAATAACTTCATCAGAGGCTGTGTTGTGTTGAAATTAATTTTATTGCATCGCGGAAGATTTATTTTAAACATTCAAAAAACACAAGAAAATTGTTAAGGTAACATTTATCGTTCTTTTCTTAGTGTTATGACAATTTCCAAGACATAAATATATGTATTTATAAAGTATTAATAGTTTTTCTATGATGTTTAATGGTTAAAACGACTCTTCCACGCTGTAATCTCCTTATAATATATAACCAGCAATTTCTCTGTCTGTCTGTCCGACAGTGGAAACACGTGCGCGCGTGGTTGGTTGCTATCTCTCTCTCTCTCTCCAGCTATCCCTCTCTTTTAGTCTGTCTGTTTCTCTCACTCTCACTCTTTCTCTTTGTAACACACTAACATTCCTCCCCTCTATGGCTGTGACGAATGGGGAGATGGAGGAGGAGGAGGAGGAAGAGAGAGTCACTTCGTCACTTCACCTCTGCCTTTCTTTCTCTCCCCTCTCACTCCCTCATTACGTACAGACATTAGGGCGGTGGATTGGCAGAATCTGTAGAGAGTCGGACACCATGCTTCATAGCATGGAGTTACGTCCCTTTACGGTCTGAGTTCAAATACCGCCGAGGTTAACTTTGCCTTTCATCCTCACGGGGTCGATAAAATAAAGTACCAGTAATGTACTGGCTAATTGCTGGCCTTGTGCCAAAAGTAGAAACAATTATTAGAAACATTGCTTCATTTTTACATATCTAAGCATTAGTAAAATAACTAATAATTTCAAAAGTAATTTTTCAATTCCAATTGTTATGAACAGCAAAACATTAATAATAATTTTGTTCTAAGAAATATATATACATTTCTGTGTGTGTAATATATATATATATACACACACAGAAATATATATACATTTCTGTGTGTGTAATATATATATATACACACCGAAATATATATACATTTCTTTGTGTGTAATATATATATATATACACACACAGAAATATATATATATACACAGAGAAATATATATACATTTCTGTGTGTGTAATATATATATATATACACACAGAAATATATATACATTTCTGTGTGTGTAATATTATATATATATATATATATATACACACACAGAAATATATATACATTTCTGTGTGTGTAATATATATATATATATACACACACAGAAATATATGGGCATTTCTCTGTTTGTCTGTCTGTCTGTCTATCTGTCCTTCCCTAAAACTCAAATGTAGGTGCTACAGAAATATTACCTTCCCCTTCCTTTCTCCACTTTGGTACTACCAAGAGAAACACTGTCGCTATAGAAACATTACCTTCCCCTCTCCACTGACTCTGGTCACTGAGGCCGAAGGAATCGCTGGTCGCTATAGAGACAGTTCGAGGCGGTTCTGACTTGACACCATGCCAAGGACCATTTGAAGATATATTTCCATCGTTATATCATAACGTTTATGTATCATAACGTTTATATTTCTGTCACTAATCTCTTTTTCTCCTTTTTCGTTTTAACATATATTTATTTCAAAGATTTCACCGTATAGATAACATATATATTTATACATGCATAAAAGACACACCGAGAGACGGTGAACATGTGGTGCCGAAAACATTTTTCATCCAAATCTCAACAATATCAGTATATACACTAGATTTGCTAGCAGAAAACTGCCCACCGGGTGGTTTTCTGCTAGTCTATATATATAAAACTGTTGTTGTCTGTGTGTCCTCATTTTTGAAAAGTTTATACAAATCCACATTTCTACTCCGATTGACTTCAAACTTGTATTTATATATTCCTTGCGGTCTAAAGATACTAACTGCAGGTTTTATTTTTCAATTTTCTGTTGTTAAAGGGGTGTTATCGATCTCCATCGAGCCCTTATAATATCTGTCTGTAGGTCTGGCTGTGTGCATAACGATATACTGACGAACACGTCATTGACACACACACACACACACACACACACACACACACACACACACACACACACACACACACACACACACACACACACACACACACACACACACACACATACACACACGTACATATATATATATATATATACATCTAAAGAGAGAAAGGGAGATGTAGAGAGAGAAAGAGAGATGTAGAGAGAGAGTGAGATAGGTCGTTATACAGAGAGAGGTACAAGATATTCAGATAGAGAGAGAGAGAGAATGGCGACGAACACACACGCACACACACGCACACACACAAACATATATATATATAAAGACAGAGAGACAGAGAGAGTGGGGGAGAGAGATCTGCGCGTTCTTTACTGTTCTCCATTCTGTAGAGGAAGAGTGAGAGAGGGGTTATGAGTGAGAGATTGAGAAAGAGGTTATGAGAAAAAAGGGAGAGAGGGGTTGAGAAAGACAGAGAGTGAGGAACTTTAACTTTTATCTATTCTTTACACACTGTTCAACTCTCCCCTTTCCTCAACCTAACGTCTCTTTCTCTCTTTCAGGCAAGACGTACCGTGACTGTGTGTGTTATATATATTTATGTCCACACACACACACAGACCTCTCTCTCTCTCTCTCTCTCTCTCTCTCTCTCTCTCTCTCTCTCTCTCTCTCTCTCTCTCTCTCTCTCTCATTGGAAATCAGTAAAATCGAATCTCTGGCGGTTTGCAAGTAAATTCGGCCTACTTATATATATATATATATATATATATATAATAAGGGTTGACGGACCCAGCATATTTATCAATGCCAGTACCGGTTGTATCTCAGCGCACTCAATGGCCAATGTAAGATACATTACCAGAGTATACACATAGTTATTTGCCTCAACACAACACACGTAGAACGGGTGCCTATAAGGTTCCAGGACTCTAGTTTCTGCCGCACTAATGCAGCAGTAAGGTGCACTGCACCATCTGTCTGCATATATTATGCAACAATGCACAATCGGCTTATGCGGCTTCATCAGCGGGTATCGCCTAATCAATAACTAATCGATCGACAGACTCCAAACACCTGCCCATGCCGGTCATGACTGTTTGTGACAACTGACACGGTAAAGCGATTACCAACTGGCAACCGATAGGACTATCTCTCAACTAGCCACTGATTTACAAATTTTA
>OZ024755.1:39177534-39187534 GCA_964016885.1 Eledone cirrhosa
AAATGTAACGTTTTTCCATTGGTGCCAAGTAGCATAATACGGGGTTTGGCAAATACTTGGCAGTGACCCTAGTCTACGCTCAGTTGTCTAATCTCGATCTCTTTCTCTGTCCAATTAGACATCACTTTGACATTATCTCGGTCTTTCAGTTTAAAGTATATTTTAGTTTATTTATATATATATATATATATATATATATATATATATATATATATATATATATACACACACACAGAGAGAACTCAATGTAATCTATATGTTGAAAATGTTGTAGGTTAAAATAAATCCCAGAAAACAATAAAACATTAAAAGGAAAACAGAGTCATGATATAAGTTAAAACAATGAAATAAAAAAAGCTCCAGCCGTTGCGACAGCTAGATCTAGCTGTCGAAATGACCGGAGCTCAGCCGTCGGGGTCCTGACTCTTTTCCTATATATATATATATATATATATATATATATATATATATATATATATATATATATATATATATATATATATATATATACACGGGTGTGTATGATTGTGTATAGAAGATTATATTAATAAGAGGAATTCCAACTTTGTCTGATTTACTCGTTTTATTTACACAGTTGAACATTGCAAACTTGACTGTCACCACATATTATGAACCTGAAGATTGCGAAAGCATGAAAGTACTTGTTCAATTAACACTTAGAATTTAATATTCTATCATACTATTTCATTATAATACCATTATATATTTTAAAGGATTGTAAATAAAACGAGTAAATCAGACAAAGTTGGAATTCCTCTTATTAATATATATATATATATATATATATATATATATATATATATATATATATATATATATATATACATATATATAAATTAGTGAGAATCGTATTTCAGCTCAGGAATTAACGAAAATCAACGTCCGATATGTGTGGCAAGCGTTCGATGATTCATGTGAATCAGAGCTACAACATACGTTAAGGGCCAAACACACTGAGATGATGGTTAAACATATCATCTGCACAGCCAAAACAAACGACCAAGTAATTCGGGTCAAACAATAAAAATATATGTGTTGATAATTTACCCGGACCCTGGACTGATGGTAAAATCCAGTATTTGGTTTCTGCGACTCCAAAATCAGGTACTGTCCGCCTACATAAAGAATGTTGGGCTTCTGGTAAGATGATTGAACAAGGAAGCCGTGTTATCAACGGGTTTTTGCTCCAAAATGCTATACATAAGTGTGGCTATTACTGACCCCACGTGGAGTTCAGCAAGGGAGGCAACACTTATATTAGGCGAATGATTCCGTTGTGTATAATATTGCGAGAATGCAAAATATCACAAATCGAATAAAGCTCTCGACAGAATGGTTAAATATAACAGAGCTATTCAACAGTCAATAGAAGCAACTAAAAAAATCAATAAAATTAACTGCTCAATAGCTAGACTCTGGAGATTAATACAAATATAAATTAGCGAGAATCGTATTTCAGCTCAGGAATTAACGAAAATCAACGTCCGATATATATATATACCGTACATTGCCTTGGTATGCTTCTATCTGGCTTCATAATTGGTTATTCAATATTATAATTGTCAACACATCCTTCTTTTAATAACCTTATATAACTGGGGAAGTTTGTCTTCCTACTTCCTGTTGCCAGATTTGTATTTCCGCAAACGTCTATTAAAACTGTCTTATCTCATAACTTGGTTTATGTTGTTATTTTTTGGCACCATCTTGAGATTGAAATTTATCTCTGATCCTTCGTTGAACCTCTGCCGTCATGTGGACAGGTTTTTTGTTGTACTTGTATGTCAGCCGGACTGTTGTCACCCAGGTTTTACAGTATAATTGTTCCTACTTTGGGCACACAACCAACAATTTGAAGGAAACGGAGAAAGTCTAATAAATCAACCCCCAGTGCATTAATTGAGGAGCGGTGATGTTGAGAACCAAATTAAAACAAGATGATTAAAATGTAAAGAGGAGAGGTGGGTGCCGATGAAGGTCAAGGTCAAACTTATATTTCAAAATCTATGGATTCTAGTCAGAATGTATTTATAACTACAAATATATAATTGTTTCTACTTTAGGCACAAGGCCAGCAATTACCCAGTGTATTACTGGTACTTTATTTTATCGACCCCGTAAAGATGAAAGGCAAAGTCAACCTCGGCGGGATTTGAACTCAGATCGTAAAGGGACGTAACTATACTGAAAAGCATGGCGTCCGACCCTCTAGTGATACTGCCAGTCCACCGCCCTATCATGGCGTCCGACCCTCTACCGATACTGCCAATCCACCGCCCTATCATGGCGTCCGACCCTCTACCGATACTGCCAATCCACCGCCCTATCATGGCGTCCGACCCTCTACCGATACTGCCAATCCACCGCCCTATCATGGCGTCCGACCCTCTACCGATACTGCCAATCCACCGCCCTATCATGGCGTCCGACCCTCTACCGATACTGCCAATCCACCGCCCTATCATGGCGTCCGACCCTCTACCGATACTGCCAATCCACCGCCCTATCATGGCGTCCGACCCTCTACCGATACTGCCAATCCACCGCCCTATCATGGCGTCCGACCCTCTACCGATACTGCCAATCCACCGCCCTATCATGGCGTCCGACCCTCTACCGATACTGCCAATCCACCGCCCTATCATGGCGTCCGACCCTCTACCGATACTGCCAATCCACCGCCCTATCATGGCGTCCGACCCTCTACCGATACTGCCAATCCAGCGCCCTATCATGGCGTCCGACCCTCTACCGATACTGCCAATCCACCGCCCTATCATGGCGTCCGACCCTCTACCGATACTGCCAATCCACCGCCCTATCATGGCGTCCGACCCTCTACCGATACTGCCAATCCACCGCCCTATCATGGCGTCCGACCCTCTACCGATACTGCCAATCCACCGCCCTATCATGGCGTCCGACCCTCTACCGATACTGCCAATCCACCGCCCTATCATGGCGTCCGACCCTCTACCGATACTGCCAATCCACCGCCCTATCATGGCGTCCGACCCTCTACCGATACTGCCAATCCACCGCCCTATCATGGCGTCCGACCCTCTACCGATACTGCCAATCCACCGCCCTATCATGGCGTCCGACCCTCTACCGATACTGCCAATCCACCGCCCTATCATGGCGTCCGACCCTCTACCGATACTGCCAATCCACCGCCCTATCATGGCGTCCGACCCTCTACCGATACTGCCAATCCACCGCCCTATCATGGCGTCCGACCCTCTACCGATACTGCCAATCCACCGCCCTATCATGGCGTCCGACCCTCTACCGATACTGCCAATCCACCGCCCTATCATGGCGTCCGACCCTCTACCGATACTGCCAATCCACCGCCCTATCATGGCGTCCGACCCTCTACCGATACTGCCAATCCACCGCCCTATCATGGCGTCCGACCCTCTACCGATACTGCCAATCCACCGCCCTATCATGGCGTCCGACCCTCTACCGATACTGCCAATCCACCGCCCTATCATGGCGTCCGACCCTCTACCGATACTGCCAATCCACCGCCCTATCATGGCGTCCGACCCTCTACCGATACTGCCAATCCACCGCCCTATCATGGCGTCCGACCCTCTACCGATACTGCCAATCCACCGCCCTATCATGGCGTCCGACCCTCTACCGATACTGCCAATCCACCGCCCTATCATGGCGTCCGACCCTCTACCGATACTGCCAATCCACCGCCCTATCATGGCGTCCGACCCTCTACCGATACTGCCAATCCACCGCCCTATCATGGCGTCCGACCCTCTACCGATACTGCCAGTCCACCGCCATATCATGGCGTCCGACCCTCTACCGATACTGCCAATCCACCGCCCTATCATGGCGTCCGACCCT
The DNA here is from genome assembly GCA_964016885.1 of Eledone cirrhosa. NCBI lineage: Eukaryota > Metazoa > Mollusca > Cephalopoda > Octopoda > Eledonidae > Eledone > Eledone cirrhosa. Next base: position 39,181,429 of record OZ024755.1, read on the forward strand.
CTACCGATACTGCCAATCCACCGCCCTATCATGGCGTCCGACCCTCTACCGATACTGCCAATCCACCGCCCTATCATGGCGTCCGACCCTCTACCGATACTGCCAGTCCACCGCCATATCATGGCGTCCGACCCTCTACCGATACTGCCAATCCACCGCCCTATCATGGCGTCCGACCCTCTACCGATACTGCCAATCCACCGCCCTATCATGGCGTCCGACCCTCTACCGATACTGCCAATCCACCGCCCTATCATGGCGTCCGACCCTCTACCGATACTGCCAGTCCACCGCCATATCATGGCGTCCGACCCTCTACCGATACTGCCAATCCACCGCCATATCATGGCGTCCGACCCTCTACCGATACTGCCAATCCACCGCCATATCATGGCGTCCGACCCTCTACCGATACTGCCAATCCACGGCCCTATCATGGCGTCCGACCCTCTACTGATACTGCCAATCCACCGCCCTATCATGGCGTCCGACCCTCTACCGATACTGCCAATCCACCGCCCTATCATGGCGTCCGACCCTCTACCGATACTGCCAATCCACCGCCATATCATGGCGTCCGACCCTCTACCGATACTGCCAATCCACAGCCCTATCATGGCGTCCGACCCTCTACCGATACTGCCAATCCACCGCCATATCATGGCGTCCGACCCTCTACCGATACTGCCAATCCACCGCCCTATCATGGTGTCCGACCCTCTACCGATACTGCCAATCCACGGCCCTATCATGGCGTCCGACCCTCTACCGATACTGCCAATCCACCGCCCTATCATGGCGTCCGACCCTCTACCGATACTGCCAATCCACCGCCCTATCATGGCGTCCGACCCTCTACCGATACTGCCAATCCACCGCCCTATCATGGTGTCCGACCCTCTACCGATACTGCCAATCCACCGCCCTATCATGGCGTCCGACCCTCTACCGATACTGCCAATCCACCGCCCTATCATGGCGTCCGACCCTCTACCGATACTGCCAATCCACCGCCCTATCATGGCGTCCGACCCTCTACCGATACTGCCAATCCACGGCCCTATCATGGCGTCCGACCCTCTACCGATACTGCCAATCCACGGCCCTATCATGGCGTCCGACCCTCTACCGATACTGCCAATCCACCGCCCTATCATGGCGTCCGACCCTCTACTGATACTGCCAGTCCACCGCCATATCATGGCGTCCGACCCTCTACCGATACTGCCAATCCACCGCCCTATCATGGTGTCCGACCCTCTACCGATACTGCCAATCCACGGCCCTATCATGGCGTCCGACCCTCTACCGATACTGCCAATCCACGGCCCTATCATGGCGTCCGACCCTCTACCGATACTGCCAATCCACCGCCCTATCATGGCGTCCGACCCTCTACTGATACTGCCAGTCCACCGCCATATCATGGCGTCCGACCCTCTACCGATACTGCCAATCCACGGCCCTATCATGGCGTCCGACCCTCTACCGATACTGCCAATCCACCGCCATATCATGGCGTCCGACCCTCTACCGATACTGCCAGTCCACCGCCCTATCATGGCGTCCGACCCTCTACCGATACTGCCAATCCACCGCCCTATCATGGCGTCCGACCCTCTACCGATACTGCCAATCCACCGCCATATCATGGCGTCCGACCCTCTACCGATACTGCCAGTCCACCGCCCTATCATGGCGTCCGACCCTCTACCGATACTGCCAATCCAGATATTAAGTGTCCACATCTATAAATTATCTCTTCCTTTAATCCCTCTACCAGATTATGGTGAGAAATGTTGCTAGAAATTATAGGAAATAAAGTGTCAGTAAATATTGGAAATTACTTGTCTCAGTTCAAATATTACAGAAGGATTTATTAACGACAATGAATTATTCATGGGTAATCTGTTTGTATTTGCCTGAAGGAGGATCACTCTCACTCTCTCTTTATACATATATAAATATGTTCATCTCTCTCTCTCTCTCTCTCTCTCTCTCTCTCTCTCTCTCTCTCTCTCTCCCTCTCTCTCTCTCTCTCTCTCTCTCTCTCTATATATATATATATATATATATATATATATATATGTCAACCATATATATAAAATATATGGATAATAGGATGGCAGTGTAGTTGCTAGTTAAATTAGGCTTAAAAATGGAATGAGAGTAAGAAGAAAGCAAGACCGGGGAGAGTTTCCCTCATCAGTTGTCTACTGGGGCTCTCGGATATTTCAACGCTTTAAAGACAAGATATCTACCCACAGAGCGATCAATAACTGGGTAAGTTCTTGGGAAAACGGAGGAGGGAGGGAAGGAAAATAGAAGGGAAAAGGGAAGAAAGGAGAAAACAGCGAAAGAAACAACAAACCAGGGAATATGCGAGCAACTGAAAGTAAAAACATCCAAGACCACAGCGGTAACAGAACTTAAGGTCAAGAAGAGTGTGGACGAAAGAAAAGATACGCCTGACCCCACCGAATGTCCCCCTCTACATACATACATACATACATACATACATATATATATATATATATATATATATATATATATATATATATATATATATATATGTGTGTGTGTGTGTGTATATAAATAAAATAAAATAAAACAAGGACGAGTGGATATATATATATATATATATAAAATAAAGTTAAATAAAAAGTAAAATGTTTAAAATTTAGCTTCGTTTATTGCTGCTATATATATTTCAGTGACAGCCATCTTTGGCTGTGACCTCTTCAGGCAGTCCGAATTAGTGTGGTATAGACAACAACATATGTACTTGTCTATACCACACTAATTTGGACTGCCTGAAGAGGTCACAGCCAAAGATGGCTGTCACTGAAATATATATAGCAGCAATAAACGAAGCTAAATTTTAAACATTTTACTTTTTATTTAACTTTATTTTATATTACTCCGGAGTAACCAAACCAACCTGCGCACTTCGTCGAGTGCTCCAGCCTGCATACTGAGGTGTGGTATACAACCAACATATACTCAAAATCTCTCTCTCTCTCTCTATATATATATATATATATATATATATATATATAACAAAGGAAATGTGGTAAGGAACCAAATGGACCATGACGCACCAGAGTACTCAATACTTAGGGTAGTAGAGTGGGAAATAGGAAAAAGTATGACCCCGACGGCAGAGCTCAAGTCGTCGAAATGGCTTGAGCTCTGCCGTCGGGGTCATACTTTTTCCTATATATATATATATATATATATATATATTTATTAAAATAACAGATTAAAGTTTAAGCATAGAATCGGTGCTTTGTGGTTTTGTCTTTGCGTGTAATTGTTTTTCAGCTCCAAATAATGACGTATTATATTCGTTTTTTCCCCTTCTTTGCCAGGGAACGTTTCCACGAACTAAAGTATCGTCTTCCTGTCTTCCTCCGGTTGCAACGTTTTTTGAAATATTCACTTCTGCGTTTACAGATTGACTTTGTTAGTTTCAGAAGATCCCGTTAAGGGTAAAAGCAGCGATTCTTTGCTTAAATTTTAACCTGTTATTTTAATAAATCATTTATTGTAATTTTTTGTTGTCGTGAAAGGGACATAATCCCTTGGACTTTATCCTGTGAAGGGGAAGCTATAATATTTGGGTCTTTTGGCCCAAATATTTGAACTTTGTTTGAAACAAAATATAATTTTTTTTTTTAAACAAAAAAAAAAACAAAAAAACGCCAAAACATGGCGCCCCTCCCCCACACTCTTCGTCTCAGTGGTTTAAACGTTGCGGAAAATAACGCTGCCCTTCCCACAACAAATATGAACACCAACACGGGAAAACGAAAGGCTGGTCTCCGCATTCACAGGATCCCACCAGGACTTGACATGTGGTGGTTCCTGAGTTGTGGGACTGTGGAGGAGACGGATACCGTCCCGATAGAGGTTACAAGGACTGCTAGAGAGGACTGGTCCGGGGTTTACCTGGAGATACTTCTCAAGATCAGGCCGGAGAATATAAAAACAATCCTGGACCACATCCGTCTTCAGAACGGGACGGTGATACATATAATGACGAAGGGCAAAATGCCGCATTGTTTCGTTTGTGGAGAAACGACGCATTTGCGAAGTTTCTGCCCTCAACTAACGAAAGGTGTAAGAGGTTGAAGAGCTCTACTGCTGCCGACGCCGGGGCGAGGACCACCACCAACACCAGCACTGGCAAAACCACCAGCAACAACACCAATGGAAACGCCACCGCCAAAATTTGCTAGCCGGGGGGAGGGAGCTGTCCAATTCCCTCTCCCCCCAAAATACACACATAAAAACATGGGCATGCCGTGGCTAATGATGCGCAGACATGCGCTGAGGCTGCGCCATCTCCAGATATTCTGCCTAAACGGTGAACAGGTGTGGTCGCCGTTTGTCAGACAGGCCTTTCCGCAGTTCGTCTTTTTGACTAAGCTGCAGTCCTGTGTTAAGAAGAGACCCAGACTGGGTGACTGGCATCTGGAATGTTGCCAGGCACTCACTGCCTTCTAACAGGCGGGCAATGCAGTCAGTGGTACTTCCACTCTCGAGTTCTATAGAGGATTAGTGGTGGGCATGTACGACGACCTACTTGGAGAGGGTCTGGGCGTCGACGAAGTCGAACCCACCTGGACAGGTATCATTTGTTACAAGGTTCCTCTATGTGTAATGACTGTTATATACCCTGGTCATGTGTTATATAACCTGGACAGGTGTTATATACCTTGGTCAGGTGATATAAACCCTGGTCAGGTGTTATATATCCTGGTCAGGTGTTATATACCCTGGTCAGGTGTTATATAACCTTGTCAGATGTTATATACACTTGTCAGATGTTATATACCTTGGACAGGTGTTATATACACTGGACAGGTGTTATATACATTGGTCAGATATTATGTACCCTGGTCAGATTTTATATACCCTGGACATGTGTTATATACACTGGACAGGTGTTATATACACTGGACAGGTCTTATATTCACTGGTCAAGTGTTATATACCCTTGTCAGGTGTTATATACGCTGGTCAGGTGTTATATACCCTGGACATTCTCTCATTTGACAGTCCACTCCGGACATTCTCTAGTTTGTCAGCCCTTTCAGGACATTCTCTCATTTGACAGCCCTTTCTGGATATTCTCTTATTTGACAGTCCACTCCAGACATTCTCTCATTTGACAGTCATCACAGGAAATTCTCTAGTTTGACAGTCCACTTCGGACATCCTCTCATTTCACAGTCCTTTCAGGACATTCTCTATTTTGACACAGACATTCTCTCATTTGACAGTCCACTCCGGGCATTCTCTAGTTTGACAGCCCTTTCAAGACATTCTCTCATTTGACAGTCCACACCGGACACTCTCTAGTTTGACAGTCCTTTCTGGGCATTCTCTGGTTTGACAGTCCATTCAGGACATTCTCTAGATTGACAATCAACTCCGGACATTCTCTCATTTGACAGTCCATTCAAGAAATTCTCTAGTTTGACAGTCCACTCCGGACATTCTCTCATTTGACAGTCCTTTCTGGACATTCTCTCATTTGACAGTCCTTTCTGGACATTCTCTCATTTGACAGTCCATTCAGGACATTCTCTAGTTTGACAGTCCACTCCGGACATTCTCTCATTTGACAGTCCATTCAAGAAATTCTCTAGTTTGACAGTCCACTCCGGACATTCTCTCATTTGACAGTCCTTTCTGGACATTCTCTCATTTGACAGTCCATTCAGGCCATCTTCTGGGCATATAACATTCCTATATCTTCTGATTAGAATTAACTATTTGTTTAACGCTGGCTCATTGAAGTAGTTTTTCCCGCCAACAAAGTTTTATTCACTCAACGACGTCAGTTAAGAAGTTATAAATTGTATCACAACAGTTTTGAGAGGAATCTTTCCCTGCAGTTTACTCTATCGTTTGGTTTAATTGTGAACATATTATACCTGTGAGCATTTTATTATAACCTTCCCTGAAATGATCTCCTAGTTGTTTATATAAAGTTATTATAACAGCCGTATAGATGTATTTAACTTCCAATACATGTCGTCACAAGTTTCTATAGGTTTCAATGTTTTCCTATTTGAATGATTGATCTGCTGCGTAA
>OZ024755.1:39197534-39205034 GCA_964016885.1 Eledone cirrhosa
GGTGGTGGTGGTAGTAGTAGTAGCAGTGGTGGTGGTGATGGTAGTGGTGGTGGTAGTGGTGGTAGTGGTGGTAGTGGTGGTAGTAGTAGTAGTAGTAGTAGTAGTAGTAGTAGTAGTAATGATGGTGGTGGTAGTGGTAGTAGTAGCAGTAGTATAGTGATGGTGGTGGTAGTGGACTGCGTGTAGCAGTAGTAGTAGTAGTAGCAGCAGCAGCAGTAGTAGTAGCAGTAGTAGTGGTATTAGCAGTATCACGAATGTGTGTTTAAACAATTTAGTTGTTGTGTAACATGTTGTGTGAGGTTAGCCGACAAAATATCAGAATGGTTAGAACGTCAGATAGAATGGTAGAGTGGTTAGAACGTCAGATAGAATGGTAGAGTGGTTAGAACGTCAGATAGAATGGTAGAGTGGTTAGAACGTCAGATAGAATGGTAGAGTGGTTAGAACGTCAGATAGAATGGTAGAGTGGTTAGAACGTCAGATAGAGTGGTAGAGTGGTTAGAACGTCAGATAGAATGGTAGAGTGGTTAGAATGTTAGATTGAATGGTAGAGTGGTTAGAACGTCAGATTGAATGGTAGAGTGGTTAGAACGTCAGATAGAGTGGTAGAGTGGTTAGAACGTCAGATAGAATGGTAGAGTGGTTAGAATGTTAGATTGAATGGTAGAGTGGTTAGAACGTCAGATTGAATGGTAGAGTCGTTAGAACGTCAGATAGAGTGGTAGAGTGGTTAGAACGTTAGAGAGAATGGTAGAGTCGTTAGAACGTCAGATAGAATGGTAGAGTGGTTAGAACGTCAGATAGAATGGTAGAGTGGTTAGAACGTCAGATAGAATGGTAAAGTGGTTAGAACGTCAGATAGAATGGTAGAGTGGTTAGAACGTCAGATAGAATGGTAGAGTGGTTAGAACGTCAAATATAGTGTTTTGTGGTATTCTGGTTCGCTGCTCTATGAGTTCAAATCCCACCGAGCTTAATTTAGCCTTTCATCATTTCGAGGTCGATAACAAAAATGTATCAGTCCAGTATTGGGTTCTAATTTTCCTTTGTATCCTTCTTTCAAAACCTCACTATATCTCTTCTTCTCTGGAAGATGTTGGCTGGGTCCAAACCTCGAAAAGGGCACTACCAAGTTAAGATGCAAAGACATTTCGTGTGTTATTACGACTACTATTACAGGGTAGATTGGGTACTTTTTCATTGTGGCATCAGCACGACCACCTACAGGGTTGACTGGGTGAGTTTTTTGTCGTGTCACCAGCACAACCACTATTACAGTATGGACTGGATGCTTTTTATCTTGGCACCAAAATGACCATGACAGATTATAGCAATAATACTGATGTTTTTTTACAGCGTGTACTGTGTGTATTTCTATGGATCAAGAAACATTTCCTACCGCCAAACACATCATCATCATCATCAACATCATCGATTAATGTCTATCTTCCATGCTAGCATGGGTTAGACGGGTCCCATTTAGAAGGCGCATGGCTTAGTGGTTAGAGCAATGGGCTTGCAATCGAAAGGTTGTGAGTTCAATTCTCGGACCGGGTGATGTGTTGTTTCCTTGAGCAAGACACTTTATTTCACGTTGCTCCAGTTTACTCAGCTGTAGAAATGAAATAATAGGACTGGGGTCCCTATCATTAAATTACCCAAGACACCTCCAACGAGATATACCTTGGAGGAAGCTAGCTAAACCTGTATAGGTGTGAGCTGTCACACACACACACATTGGTGTGAGCTGTCACAGACACACACATAGGTGTGAGCTGTCACAGACACACACATAGGTGTGAGCTGTCACAGACACACACATAGGTGTGAGCTGTCACAGATACACACATAGGTGTGAGCTGTCACAGACACACACATAGGTGTCCGCTGTCACAGACACACACATAGGTGTGAGCTGTCACAGACACACACACATTGGTGTGAGCTGTCACACACACACACATAGGTGTGAGCTGTCACAGACACACACATAGGTGTAAGCTGTCACAGACACACACATTGGTGTGAGCTGTCACAGACACACATTTAGAGGCAAGTTGGATCGGGTGACTAGCAGTTAGTGGCTCATGCCTATACAGAAAGACCCCTAAACTGCTGAAGAAGATGTTGATTTGCCGTCGTCACATACAGCGAGTCACTAATGTTTAATCTCAAACAGACCATCTCTCACCAAGTCTGAACACAGCTGATGTTTTCCAGAGAAAGAGTGAGAGGAGGAAATACGAAGTTGACGTGGGTATGCTTTGAACTCCGAGCGAAAGGAGCCGTAACAAACATCGATGCATATTGCCCGACCATCTAACGAGTCTGCCAATTTACCAAACACGACAAAAAGTCCTTTAAAATAACAGTTAAAAGATTGTAATTTGCAGAAGGAGAAACATCTAAAGATAGCGTGAATGTTTTGAAGCGAATAAATGTAAAAGGTCACTTATTCTGAACTGATGTTTAAAATCTGTGAAAAGATGAATGTATATTATTATTATATTTTTTGGTAGTGTTTTACAAATGTTTTCTTTTTATTAAATTGAAAAGAAAATGCTTGCAAGATGATTTTCTTACACAACATAGCGATATCTTTATATATATACATATATATATATATATATGTATATATGTATATATACGATATTAATAAATGGAAACTATATTTATAAAACCATATTTATTTCATTATACATATTTCAGGGATACCAAATTAAATTATGGTATGCCTTCATCAGACAAAATACAATATATAACAGTTTTACAAATAAGCTTTGACGTACCCTTTTAAAATGCGACCATTATTTTTCCAGATGGCCTCCAAAAATAATGGTCGCATTTTAAAAGGGTACGTCAAAGCTTATTTGTAAAACTGTTATATATTGTATTTTGTCTGATGAAGGCATACCATAATTTAATTTGGTATCCCTGAAATATGTATAATGAAATAAATATGGTTTTATAAATATAGTTTCCATTTATTAATATCGTATATCTACTCCAAATACTTGTCGAGTGCTTTATATCAGTTATACAAATATTTACTTGTTGTATCCCAACAATTTAAATAGAACTTTTGCATATATATATATATATATATATATATATATATATATATATATATATAGGGTTTAGGATGGTGGTTTGGACGGAACAAGAGGAGACAAGAAAAGAAGAAAGAATCCTTCGTCAGCTGGTGGTTTCTTCTCATTATATATACGAACAGAAAAACCATCCTTCGAGTGGTTTTCTGCTACCATTTTTCGTGTGTATGTTGATATTATACGCAAGTATATATACATGTAGATATGATACGTCAAATAAAATCGTATTTGACAATATACACAGAAATTGAAGAGAGTCTGTGTACACTGTCTTATGTAATCAGTAACGTAATCCATGATATATTTAAAAAAAGACGATATTATATATAAACTGCATTAGGAGAAAATTAGTGACAGAAAATTAATATGTTTATTTAAGCGATCGCCACCCGAAGTGTTGACATTTGAAAATTTTAAAGAAGTGAATCTTTAAATAAATGATAAAATATATTTAATGAACAGCCACGAAATTTAGTAGATAAATTATTTTATATTCATTCATTATTTATTCAAAGTAATCCAACTTATTTTACTAATGGGATAAAACATTATAAACCGTACGCAGTCCCGCGCTTCTTACTTTATTATAGTTTATATATATATATATATATATATATATATATATATATATATATATATAGGAAAAAGTATGACCCCGGCACCAGAGCTCAAGCCGTTTCGACGGCTATTTCTGGACTAAATTAGAATTTTCACCAGGCTAAAAATTCTAATTTAGTCCAGAAATAGCCGTCGAAACGGCTTGAGCTCTGCCGTCGGGATCATACTTTTTCGGATTTCCCACTCTACTACAATAAGTATTGAGTACTCTGGTGCGTTATGGTCCATCTGGTTCCTTACCACAATTCCTTTGTTATATATATATATATATATATATATATATATATATTATTTATAGTTATGTATACACTAGATACAACTATAAACAGGAAAGGTCAGTAATTTATTACTGCCTTATTATCAGTAAGAAAAAAACTTCAATGTAAATATATAAAATGTTTTACAGAGCCGGAATATAAATTACACAATAATCAAAACTATGTTCAAAACATTTTATTGCTGACAATCTTTTCTTCCAAACTATCATTTGGAATCATTGGTGCATTAGTAATGTTTGCACATGTAATTAACCTCCTATTCAACTGAACAATCATATAGATACATGGATATCAATGTTGTCAACAACAGTTTCGTATTTACAGAGTGGAATGGATGCGACATAGATTTCAAGAGAATTGTATAATAATTAAAATTAAAAATTATAAGTTAAAAAGGCACAGAGAGGAATGCATGCGACAGAGATTAGTATAACAATTAGAGAGGCATTAAGGTAGAAATTTACTCGTAAAACGAGGACACTAGTAGTTCATATGCAAGCGTATAGAGATTGCAAATGCAATAGGCATATACAGGAAGGAAACAAGCAATAGTACTAGGCATATATAATTTCTGCGAGGCAAAGGTATCACATAAAACAACATATGTTTACAAGCAGGAAAAGCTGTTTTTGTATTAAAAAGCTGTTTTTGTATGGTGGATGTAGTGTGAAAATTGTTTCTGTAATGTTCAGATGTGTATGTGCTGAGAGTATCAATGTTATTGGTATCTTTTCCATTACGAAACTGTTGTTGACAACATTGATATCCATGTATCTATATGATTGTTTAATTGAATAGGAGGTTAATTATATGTACAAACATTGCTACTGCTCCGATGATTCCAACGATAGTTTGTAAGAAACGATTGTCAGCAATAAAATGATTTGAACATAGTTTTGATTATTGTGTAACTTATATATATATATATATATATATATATATATATATATATATATATATATATATATATATATATATATATATATACTACCAGTTTAGCCCGGCGTTGCTCGGGTTTGTTCATTTGGTATGAAAAGTTACATACAGGTAAACGTTGCTTGAGAGCGAATAAGCTTATCAATTAAGTGCATAAAGCAGTTGAACCGGTTATTAAAAGTTACGAACCAATTAGCATTTTGGACAATCAATGATGGGTTAATAATCTTCCAATAGCGAATTTAGCAGACCAAAGTTGCAAGATGGTGGCCCTGATGCCGCTGGGTGTCACATCTGTCCGCCATGGATGACCCTACCAGGAAATATTTTTCGAGACGGCATAGCTCCAACACCCCCAACACCTGCACCAACATTTATAGCACTTCTTTGTAGACAATATTGCGTGTCATCCCTTGAGGAGTGTGAGCAAAAAGTCTATTCCGGCTCCCTACACGGGAACAGTCAACATAAAGTTGGCCCTGGGAGAAGCATGGCTCCGCCAAATGGATGCCCGCCACCGACAATGTTTGTCCTTGTTAATGGACATGGCAAAATATGGTCTCACCGGGAATTGGGATCGCCGGAAATCGAACGGGATTCCTGACGCCGAGGGGAAAAGGTTCATCCTTGGCAGTGTATTAGGCAGAATTGCCAGAAGTACAACACTATGGGTGTTGTCATATTAATATTTAACCAATTAAAGTCGTCAAAAATAAATAATTTAAAAATTCCGAGTCATATGTCTATAGCATTAATCTGTTATATGAAGTGTTATTTTGCGGGTTGTTATTTGCAATAAGCCGATTTAAAATGCCCCAGAAAAGCCGTATGTCAATACGGAACTCCAATGACTCCTCCAGCAGTTAAATTATAGAGAGGGGGAATAATCTATTATAGAGAGAGGGAAGAGCGACGGAGAGAGTAAAGCTAAAAAACTATAGGGAGGTGTGTAAAACAGTGTTGTCATATAGAGAGTGAAGAGGGACAGAGAGAGAGTAAAGCAGTTAAATTATAGAGAGGGGAATGATCTATTATAGAGAGAGGGAAGAGCGACGGAGAGTGTAAATCTAAGAAACTATAGGGAGGTGTGTTAAACTTCAAAGCATGAAGAGAGTAAATCAGTTAAATTATAGAGAGGGGGAATAATCTATTATAGAGAGAGGGAAGAGCGAGGGAGAGAGAAAAGCTATGTTTGTTGTTGTATAAATCGATGTGTTGCTTAGTTTTCAAAGTTTATGTCGCGTTCCTGAACGAAGTTTTGTCGCTGTTGTAAACTGTAATGGTGATAGGGTAGTAGAGGGAGGCATTAACTTTTTAGAGAGAGTTGAAGAGGAGATTGAGAGGGGAGTAGAGTGGGGATGAACCTTTTAAAGAGAGTTGCAGAGTAGATTGAGAGGGGAGTAGAGGGCGAGGTGAACTTTTTAAAGAGAGTTGCAACATGTATGTAGTTTCATAGATTGTTGAGGGTAGTAGAGAGAGAGGGTAACAGCATATATTTAGTTTTATCGATTTTTTTCATAGAAGCAGTAAATTTTTGGCAAAGTTTATTACGCGTTGATAATCGTTGGTAAATTTGGAGCACATTGGAAAAAGAAAATCATCAAAATAGGTAGAGAAATGTGGAAATGCATAAAAATCATTCACACACACAGACAGACATCTTCCGTTTTATATAGAGAGAGATATCAGGGGCGAAGGGTCTGTGCATGCAACGCATGCAGTGCATGCGTTATAGAATCTTGAGTTGATCAATTGCGTCGGTTGAAGCAACCAGAATTTTGGCTGCTTACTAAAACGTATAGACACAAAAAAAGATAACACACACACACAAATACATACACACAAACACACGACAACTTTGGGGCAAGCAGAATTTTGACTGCTTACTAAATCGTAGACATATAAAAAGATAACACACACACACACACACACTAGATAACACTACATGCGGCTTTGACCGAGAGGGTTATTTAGAGGGAATTGGGGGGGGGTAAGGCTGCACAGTCCCACTTTCCGCCATGTCGATTGGACTGCATGCCCTGCTTTCCAGGTTACCCTTCGCCATTGATATATATATATATATATATATAATATATATATATATAAAAAAAATCTTTACCTGGGTCCTGTATTTTCGTGGCTCTGGTGATGCGGTCGGACTGCCTACTGCTATATCTAATTTACTAAGCTGTCTGAACATAATGTTATACTCTGGGGTCTTACCTCATATGAGTGCTAAAGATACAAACCGAATAAGCATACACGCTAGCTTGGCCGTATACTAGAGCTTCGTGTATGCTGTACTAAAATTTATATATATATATATATATATACAATGATATTAAATAAATGGAAACTATATTTATAAAACCATATTTATTTTATGATATATATGTTGTCTTGGTTGCCCTTAAAATATATATAATAGAATAAATATGGTTTTATAAATATAGTTTCCATTTATTTAATATCATTGAATATTTACTGCAGTAAATTATTGAGTGCTCTAAATCAGTTATAAACATTTATGTTTGTCGGACTTACAACAAATTAAATAC
>OZ024755.1:39217534-39220034 GCA_964016885.1 Eledone cirrhosa
TATATATATATATATATATATATATATATATATATATATATATATACTTCGTTTATGAATTTGTTTTGCAAGATTTCTTATCTGAAAACGTGTGTTGAAACAGATATTGTTATACTTTGGGAGGGTCATGCTGTCAACAAAAGTTCTTTGACAATATATAAATATCCATCCGGTTATCGAACCAATCAACCAACCAACCAAACAACCAGAAATTTATAATAAATTGAAGTGAAAACCAACAGGAGCGTGTGGTATTATTGGCAGCATGACCCTACCAAAGTATAACAAAATATATATATATATAATACAATATGTTGAAAAGGTAACAAACTAGAGAGGAGAGAGAGATAGTGTGCCATCAATCAAACAGTTTGATAGATGGCACACTATCTCTCTCTCTGGTGTGTTACCTTTCCTACATATTTTATTATAAAGAGCTCGGGATTCCTTCTCCTTTGAGCACTTTACTGACAGGGAATAGGCGAGAGTCTATGGCTCCGTTAATTTATCGTGATATATATATATATATATATATATATATATATATATATATATATATATATATATGTATATATATATATATATATATATATATATATATATATATATATATATATAACGGAGGAAATGTGGTAAGGAACCAGGTGGACCATAACGCATCAAAGTACTCAATACTTAGGGTAGTAGAGTGGGTAATAGGAACGAGTAGGACCCCGACGGCTGAGCTCAAGCCGTTTCGACGGCTAATTCTGGACTAAAATGATTTTTAGACTAAATGATTTTAGTCCAGAATTAGCCGTCGAAACGGCTTGAGCTCAGCCGTCGGGGTCCTACTATTTCCTATATATATATATATATATAAAATAAAGTTAAATAAAAGTCAAATGATTAAAATTTAGCTTCGTTTATTACTGCTATATATATTTCAGTGACAGCCATCTTTGGCTGTGACCTCTTCAGGCAGTTTGAATTAGTATGGTATAGACAAGTACATATGTTGTTTAGGTGTATAATATTGTCAATACTCTGATATGCCCAGTTCCTTGTTGGGTTGTTAATTCACTGAGGAACTTTTATTTAACTTTATTTTACACTACTCCGGAGTAACCAAACCAACCTGCGCACTCGTCGAGTGCTCCAGCCTGCATACTAAGGTGTTGGTATACAACCAACATAAACTAAAAAAAAAATATATATATATATATATATATATATAGAGAGAGAGAGAGATAGACAGACAAAGAGAGATATATTTCTTTATTAGCCACAAGGGCACAAAAGAAGGGGACAAATACAAATGGGGAGTTTACATACAGGTATATGAAAATAAAACTATTAATACAATAACAAATAACAATTGAAATCCCTAATAGGAGGGAGGTGTTACACAGGGGTTGTACACACCCCGAAAAAATGTACAACCCTCATCTCCAGGAGCACCAAGAGTGAGTACTCCCTTCCTCTCTTCCTCTTTTTCTTCAACCTACAGGCTTATATAGAGAGAAGGTCCAACCACTCGGGCCATCTTTGCCACATTCACCCACCTTTTATAAAATTTGCTGGGGTACAGCACCTCTCTCTCCATCCTGATTCTTCTCCCAAAATGATATTTGAAAAAACGAATCAGTTGCTCGCCGGAGAGAAAGGTGTCTGCCCTCAGCCCTTTTAACCTCGTCCACCATATAACCTCTTTCACCATAGCCATAACACATAGGAAAACCGCCTCTCCCTCGTTTTTGAAGGAGGGTGGCGGTTTGATCATGACAATGGATACGGTGCTCAACTAGATTGGTCCCACCCGCGACAATAGTCGTTCTACATAGCTCCACAAGTCGGTAACGCCCGGGCAGTGTACAAATGCGTGTGCGACGGTTTCCTCGTCGCGGACGCATCTCGGACAGATCTTTTTCGAAGGGTTCCTACCCGGGCGCCCGTGTCTGTAGAGCTTGTCTCGAACTGGTAGAGCTCCTCAGTAGCACTGCCAGGCGAGGGACTTTTGGAAGTTGTCCATTGGTCCCGGGCGGAAGGTCCTACCGAACAGACTGGCCAGTTCGTCCTCCTCTATGCCTAGAGTTTCTCCGAGCGTGTCGTCGCACTTGCTGCGGTCCAACCCTCTATAGAATGTCGAAGTGGAGTCTCCACTGATCGCCGGGTCCTTTTGCCAGAGTACTGTGAGCGCCTGAGCACATTCAATGTGCCAGTCGCCAAATTTCCTCGGTCTTTGCTTGACCCAGGACTGCAGCTCGGTCAGCGAGACGAGTCGTGAGAAGGCTCGCCTCACGAACGGGGCCCACACCGATTGTCTGGTGAGGAATGCGTGGAGGTGCCGCAGCCTGAGCGCGTGTTTGCACATCGTCAGCCACAGCATCCCAGCCCTCCGTTTGAAGAGTGTTGGCAGCAGATGGATCTTCTCACCAAAGGAGCCCGTTTCTTCCAAAGGAATTGAAAGAGCGCGCGCTCCATTTTGGTGAGCATTTTGGCTGGACAAGGCACAACGGTC
>OZ024755.1:39225034-39235034 GCA_964016885.1 Eledone cirrhosa
CTCTACACCACCCTATACTTCTTTATATCTCCCTATCTCTCTCTACACCACCCTATACTTCTTTATATCTTCCTATCTCTCTACACCACCCTATACTTCTTTATATCTTCCTATCTCTCTACACCACCCTATACTTCTTTATATCTCCCTATCTCTCTACACCACCCTATACTTCTTTATATCTTCCTATCTCTCTACACCACCCTATACTTCTTTATATCTCCCTATCTCTCTACACCACCCTATACTTCTTTATATCTCCCTATCTCTCTACACCACCCTATACTTCTTTATATCTCCCTATCTCTCTACACCCCCCTATACTTCTTTATATTTCCCTATCTCTCTACACCACCCTATACATCTTTATATCTCCCTATCTCTCTACACCACCCTATACTTCTTTATATCTCCCTATCTCTCTACACCACCCTATACTTCTTTATATCTCCCTATCTCTCTACACCACCCAATACTTCTTTATATCTTCGTATCTCTCTACACTACCCTATACTTCTTTATATCTCCATATCTCTCTCTACACCACCCTATACTTCTTTATATCTCCCTATCTCTCTACACCACCCTATACTTCTTTATATCTTCCTATCTCTCTACACCACCCTATACTTCTTTATATCTCCCTATCTCTCTACACCACCCTATACTTCTTTATATCTTCCTATCTCTCTACACCACCCTATACTTCTTTATATCTCCATATCTCTCTCTACACCACCCTATACTTCTTTATATCTCCCTATCTCTCTACACCACCCTATACTTCTTTATATCTTCGTATCTCTCTACACCACCCTATACTTCTTTATATCTCCATATCTCTCTCTACACCACCCTATACTTCTTTATATCTCCCCATCTCTCTACACCACCCTATACTTCTTTATATCTTCCTATCTCTCTACACCACCCTATACTTCTTTATATCTCCATATCTCTCTCTACACCACCCTATACTTCTTTATATCTTCCTATCTCTCTACACCACCCTATACTTCTTTATATCTCCCCATCTCTCTACACCACCCTATACTTCTTTATATCTCCCTATCTCTCTACACCACCCTATACTTCTTTATATCTCCATATCTCTCTCTACACCACCCTATACTTCTTTATATCTTCCTATCTCTCTACACCACCCTATACTTCTTTATATCTCCCTATCTCTCTACACCACCCTATACTTCTTTATATCTTCCTATCTCTCTACACCACCCTATACTTCTTTATATCTCCCTATCTCTCTACACCACCTTATACTTCTTTATATCTCCCTATCTCTCTACACCACCCTATACTTCTTTATATCTTCCTATCTCTCTACACCACCCTATACTTCTTTATATCTCCCTATCTCTCTCTACACCACCCTATACTTCTTTATATCTTCCTATCTCTCTACACCACCCTATACTTCTTTATATCTCCCTATCTCTCTCTACACCACCCTATACGTCTTTATATCTTCCTATCTCTCTACACCACCCTATACTTCTTTATATCTTCCTATCTCTCTACACCACCCTATACTTCTTTATATCTCCCTATCTCTCTCTACACCACCCTATACTTCTTTATATCTTCCTATCTCTCTACACCACCCTATACTTCTTTATATCTCCCTATCTCTCTCTACACCACCCTATACTTCTTTATATCTCCCTATCTCTCTCTACACCACCCTATACTTCTTTATATCTCCCTATCTCTCTCTACACCACCCTATACTTCTTTATATCTTCCTATCTCTCTACACCACCCTATACTTCTTTATATCTTCCTATCTCTCTACACCACCCTATACTTCTTTATATCTCCCTATCTCTCTACACCACCCTATACTTCTTTATATCTTCCTATCTCTCTACACCACCCTATACTTCTTTATATCTCCCTATCTCTCTACACCACCCTATACTTCTTTATATCTCCCTATCTCTCTACACCACCCTATACTTCTTTATATCTCCCTATCTCTCTACACCCCCCTATACTTCTTTATATCTCCCTATCTCTCTACACCACCCTATACATCTTTATATCTCCCTATCTCTCTACACCACCCTATACTTCTTTATATCTCCCTATCTCTCTACACCACCCTATACTTCTTTATATCTCCCTATCTCTCTACACCACCCAATACTTCTTTATATCTTCGTATCTCTCTACACTACCCTATACTTCTTTATATCTCCATATCTCTCTCTACACCACCCTATACTTCTTTATATCTCCCTATCTCTCTACACCACCCTATACTTCTTTATATCTTCCTATCTCTCTACACCACCCTATACTTCTTTATATCTCCCTATCTCTCTACACCACCCTATACTTCTTTATATCTTCCTATCTCTCTACACCACCCTATACTTCTTTATATCTCCATATCTCTCTCTACACCACCCTATACTTCTTTATATCTCCCTATCTCTCTACACCACCCTATACTTCTTTATATCTTCGTATCTCTCTACACCACCCTATACTTCTTTATATCTCCATATCTCTCTCTACACCACCCTATACTTCTTTATATCTCCCCATCTCTCTACACCACCCTATACTTCTTTATATCTCCCTATCTCTCTACACCACCCTATACTTCTTTATATCTCCATATCTCTCTCTACACCACCCTATACTTCTTTATATCTTCCTATCTCTCTACACCACCCTATACTTCTTTATATCTCCCTATCTCTCTACACCACCCTATACTTCTTTATATCTTCCTATCTCTCTACACCACCCTATACTTCTTTATATCTTCCTATCTCTCTACACCACCCTATACTTCTTATATCTCCATATCTCTCTCTACACCACCCTATACTTCTTTATATCTTCCTATCTCTCTACACCACCCTATACTTCTTTATATCTCCCTATCTCTCTACACCACCCTATACTTCTTTATATCTTCCTATCTCTCTACACCACCCTATACTTCTTTATATCTCCCTATCTCTCTACACCACCCTATACTTCTTTATATCTCCCTATCTCTCTACACCACCCTATACTTCTTTATATCTCCCTATCTCTCTACACCACCCTATACTTCTTTATATCTCCCTATCTCTCTACACCACCCTATACATCTTTATATCTCCCTATCTCTCTACACCACCCTATACTTCTTTATATCTCCCTATCTCTCTACACCACCCTATACTTCTTTATATCTTCGTATCTCTCTACACCACCCTATACTTCTTTATATCTCCATATCTCTCTACACCACCCTATACTTCTTTATATCTCCCTATCTCTCTACACCACCCTATACTTCTTTATATCTTCCTATCTCTCTACACCACCCTATACTTCTTTATATCTTCGTATCTCTCTACACCACCCTATACTTCTTTATATCTTCCTATCTCTCTACACCACCCTATACTTCTGTATATCTTGCTAGCTCTCTATACTTCTTTATATCTCCCTATCTCTCTACACCACCCAATACTTCTTTATATCTTCGTATCTCTCTACACCACCCTATACTTCTTTATATCTCCATATCTCTCTCTACACCACCCTATACTTCTTTATATCTCCCTATCTCTCTACACCACCCTATACTTCTTTATATCTTCCTATCTCTCTACACCACCCTATACTTCTTTATATCTCCCTATCTCTCTACACCACCCTATACTTCTTTATATCTTCCTATCTCTCTACACCACCCTATACTTCTTTATATCTCCCTATCTCTCTACACCACCTTATACTTCTTTATATCTCCCTATCTCTCTACACCACCCTATACTTCTTTATATCTTCCTATCTCTCTACACCACCCTATACTTCTTTATATCTCCCTATCTCTCTCTACACCACCCTATACTTCTTTATATCTTCCTATCTCTCTACACCACCCTATACTTCTTTATATCTCCCTATCTCTCTCTACACCACCCTATACGTCTTTATATCTTCCTATCTCTCTACACCACCCTATACTTCTTTATATCTTCCTATCTCTCTACACCACCCTATACTTCTTTATATCTCCCTATCTCTCTCTACACCACCCTATACTTCTTTATATCTTCCTATCTCTCTACACCACCCTATACTTCTTTATATCTCCCTATCTCTCTCTACACCACCCTATACTTCTTTATATCTCCCTATCTCTCTCTACACCACCCTATACTTCTTTATATCTCCCTATCTCTCTCTACACCACCCTATACTTCTTTATATCTTCCTATCTCTCTACACCACCCTATACTTCTTTATATCTTCCTATCTCTCTACACCACCCTATACTTCTTTATATCTCCCTATCTCTCTACACCACCCTATACTTCTTTATATCTTCCTATCTCTCTACACCACCCTATACTTCTTTATATCTCCCTATCTCTCTACACCACCCTATACTTCTTTATATCTCCCTATCTCTCTACACCACCCTATACTTCTTTATATCTCCCTATCTCTCTACACCACCCTATACTTCTTTATATCTCCCTATCTCTCTACACCACCCTATACATCTTTATATCTCCCTATCTCTCTACACCACCCTATACTTCTTTATATCTCCCTATCTCTCTACACCACCCTATACTTCTTTATATCTTCGTATCTCTCTACACCACCCTATACTTCTTTATATCTCCATATCTCTCTCTACACCACCCTATACTTCTTTATATCTCCCTATCTCTCTACACCACCCTATACTTCTTTATATCTTCCTATCTCTCTACACCACCCTATACTTCTTTATATCTTCCTATCTCTCTACACCACCCTATACTTCTTTATATCTTCCTATCTCTCTACACCACCCTATACTTCTGTATATCTTCCTAGCTCTCTATACTTCTTTATATCTCCCTATCTCTCTACACCACCCAATACTTCTTTATATCTTCGTATCTCTCTACACTACCCTATACTTCTTTATATCTCCATATCTCTCTCTACACCACCCTATACTTCTTTATATCTCCCTATCTCTCTACACCACCCTATACTTCTTTATATCTTCCTATCTCTCTACACCACCCTATACTTCTTTATATCTCCCTATCTCTCTACACCACCCTATACTTCTTTATATCTTCCTATCTCTCTACACCACCCTATACTTCTTTATATCTCCCTATCTCTCTACACCACCTTATACTTCTTTATATCTCCCTATCTCTCTACACCACCCTATACTTCTTTATATCTTCCTATCTCTCTACACCACCCTATACTTCTTTATATCTCCCTATCTCTCTCTACACCACCCTATACTTCTTTATATCTTCCTATCTCTCTACACCACCCTATACTTCTTTATATCTCCCTATCTCTCTCTACACCACCCTATACGTCTTTATATCTTCCTATCTCTCTACACCACCCTATACTTCTTATATCTTCCTATCTCTCTACACCACCCTATACTTCTTTATATCTCCCTATCTCTCTCTACACCACCCTATACTTCTTTATATCTTCCTATCTCTCTACACCACCCTATACTTCTTTATATCTCCCTATCTCTCTCTACACCACCCTATACTTCTTTATATCTTCTTATCTCTCTACACCACCCTATACTTCTTTATATCTCCCTATCTCTCTCTACACCACCCTATACTTCTTTATATCTCCCTATCTCTCTCTACACCACCCTATACTTCTTTATATCTCCCTATCATCTCTCTCTACACCACCCTATACTTCTTTATATCTCCCTATCTCTCTCTACACCACCCTATACTTCTTTATATCTCCCTATCTCTCTCTACACCACCCTATACTTCTTTATATCTCCCTATCTCTCTCTACACCACCCTATACTTCTTTATATCTCCCTATCTCTCTCTACACCACCCTATACTTCTTTATATCTCCCTATCTCTCTCTACACCACCCTATACTTCTTTATATCTCCCTATCTCTCTCTACACCACCCTATACTTCTTTATATCTCCCTATCTCTCTCTACACCACCCTATACTTCTTTATATCTCCCTATCTCTCTACACCACCCTATACTTCTTTATATCTCCCTATCTCTCTACACCACCCTATACTTCTTTATATCTTCCTATCTCTCTACACCACCCTATACTTCTTTATATCTCCCTATCTCTCTCTACACCACCCTATACTTCTTTATATCTCCCTATCTCTCTACACCACCTTATACTTCTTTATATCTTCCTATCTCTCTACAGCACCCTATACTTCTTTATATCTCCCTATCTCTCTCTACACCACCCTATACTTCTTTATATCTACCTATCTCTCTACACCACCCTATACTTCTTTATATCTCCCTATCTCTCTCTACACCACCCTATACTTCTTTATATCTCCCTATCTCTCTCTACACCACCCTATACTTCTTTATATCTCCCTATCTCTCTCTACACCACCCTATACTTCTTTATATCTCCCTATCTCTCTCTACACCACCCTATACTTCTTTATATCTCCCTATCTCTCTCTACACCACCCTATACTTCTTTATATCTCCCTATCTCTCTCTACACCACCCTATACTTCTTTATATCTCCCTATCTCTCTCTACACCACCCTATACTTCTTTATATCTCCCTATCTCTCTCTACACCACCCTATACTTCTTTATATCTCCCTATCTCTCTCTACACCACCCTATACTTCTTTATATCTCCCTATCTCTCTCTACACCACCCTATACTTCTTTATATCTCCCTATCTCTCTCTACACCACCCTATACTTCTTTATATCTCCCTATCTCTCTCTACACCACCCTATACTTCTTTATATCTTCCTATCTCTCTACACAACCCTATACTTCTTTATATCTCCCTATCTCTCTCTACACCACCCTATACTTCTTTATATCTTCCTATCTCTCTACACCACCCTATACTTCTTTATATCTCCCTATCTCTCTCTACACCACCCTATACTTCTTTATATCTTCCTATCTCTCTACACCACCCTATACTTCTTTATATCTCCCTATCTCTCTCTACACCACCCTATACTTCTTTATATCTCCCTATCTCTCTCTACACCACCCTATACTTCTTTATATCTCCCTATCTCTCTCTACACCACCCTATACTTCTTTATATCTTCCTATCTCTCTACACAACCCTATACTTCTTTATATCTCCCTATCTCTCTCTACACCACCCTATACTTCTTTATATCTTCCTATCTCTCTACACCACCCTATACTTCTTTATATCCCCCTATCTCTCTCTACACCACCCTATACTTCTTTATATCTTCCTATCTCTCTACACCACCCTATACTTCTTTATATCTCCCTATCTCTCTCTACACCACCCTATACTTCTTTATATCTCCCTATCTCTCTCTACACCACCCTATACTTCTTTATATCTCCCTATCTCTCTCTACACCACCCTATACTTCTTTATATCTCCCTATCTCTCTCTACACCACCCTATACTTCTTTATATCTTCCTATCTCTCTACACAACCCTATACTTCTTTATATCTCCCTATCTCTCTCTACACCACCCTATACTTCTTTATATCTCCCTATCTCTCTCTACACCACCCTATACTTCTTTATATCTCCCTATCTCTCTCTACACCACCCTATACTTCTTTATATCTTCCTATCTCTCTACACCACCCTATACTTCTTTATATCTCCCTATCTCTCTCTACACCACCCTATACTTCTTTATATCTTCCTATCTCTCTACACCACCCTATACTTCTTTATATCTCCCTATCTCTCTCTACACCACCCTATACTTCTTTATATCTCCCTATCTCTCTCTACACCACCCTATACTTCTTTATATCTCCCTATCTCTCTCTACACCACCCTATACTTCTTTATATCTCCCCATCTCTCTCTACACAACCCTATACTTCTTTATATCTTCCTATCTCTCTACACCACCCTATACTTCTTTATATCTTCGTATCTCTCTACACCACCCTATACTTCTTTATATCCTCCTATCTCTCTCTACACCACCCTATACTTCTTTATATCTTCCTATCTCTCTCTACACCACCCTATACTTCTTTATATCTTCCTATCTCTCTACACCACCCTATACTTCTTTATATCTTCGTATCTCTCTACACCACCCTATACTTCTTTATATCTCCATATCACTCTCTATAACACCCTATCTCCTTATCTCTCACTTTTTCCAGGATAACACAGTTTTGTCTAATATAAAATTAATTATTGATAAATTTTCACTTTCCGATATTATTTATGTAGGGTAAGCTCTTGTTTGCTCAGCGAAAAAAGAATAAAAACAGGGAATTAATTGCTTTCTTTTGAGCAGGGAGTAAAAAAGATGAAAGCAAGGAGTGGGAATGAGTAAAAAAGAGATAAACAGAATTTTTCTGCTTGCCTTTCCGTCATAAGAAAAAAAGTATTTCTTCTCTGTTGAGAAGGGAGCATGAAAAAGAGAAAAGAGGGGCGAAAAAGAGAAAAGAGAAACAGAATTTTTGCTGCTTTCGTTCCAACAGTAATAATCCAACAGACACGTTCCTGGTATGTATGTTATCTCTTTCTCTTAATTTCGAGTATATTTTTTTTGACCGGCCACCTTCCTGGTGGCAAGGTTGTAAGAGAAAAGAAATTGTCATCCCTTGAATCGCAAGAATGTTTTGCAAATTTGAAGGTGCCAGCTATCGCAGCCATTTGTAGACTATGAATTAGGGAGCTATGCTTTTTGTCCGCAAATCCAAGTTCAGTCATACTTTGGTCCAAGCGGGTTGGTATATAACCCGTAGCTCCAATAATGATGGGTATGAAGCTAAAGGTGTATCTTGGATACTGGATTTGTAAACTCCTCATCAATGGTTCGTTATGTCCTCCTTCTCCTGTATTTTTTCTGACAACGTTTACATCAAGTGGGCAGCTGATCTCCACAACAGAACACGTTTTCAATGTGTAGTCCCAAACAACAATATCAGGCCGGTTGTGCTTTAATTTGGTGGCAGTTTTTATTTTCAAGTTCCACCAGTATTCCTTAGTGCCATCTGTCTCAATATATTCTTCCTCGTTTGTTGTTAATTTTGTTTTCCGAAGTGCGTTCCAGATGGTTCTAGCTATCCCATCGTGTCTCATGGGGAGGTAGTAGCGAGATGACATTCTTTCGCAGCTGGCAACAATGTGGCTTACATCCTCGATCTTTGTTTTACATAGCCTACATTTATTGTCAGCTGCTGGCCCTCCTCTTTTGTGCAGCAGATATTTGGTAGGGAGTTCTTGTTCCTGTATTGCATAGAGATATCCCTCAAGGTGTGATGTCATAATGTATGTATGTATGTATGTATGTATGTATGTATGTATGTATGTATGTATGTATGTATGTATGTATGTATGTGTGTATGTGTGTGTGTGTGTGTGCGTGTGTGTGTGTGTGTATGTATGTATGTATGTTCTTCTGGTTTTTTTAATTTCACAAAGTTTTACGAATAGAGAGAAAGAGTCGGTTTCTAATATAGACACAAGACTCTCTCATTGGAATTTACACAACATCAACTAGGTAGATCTGTATGTATGCATGTGTAGATATGGATGTTATTGTTGTGTGGATGTGGATGTTTTGAGTTGTATGTGTGCATGTGTATATGCTTTGCATCTGTACATGTGTATATGCAGTTATTAGATGCAATTATTGTTGGAATGCTTTAAATATTTTTACTGTTCCATTAATGGATTGTACTTGTAGTTTCCTAACTAGTTGTGTTCTTTCTGTTTCTGTGAAGCCTAGCTTCTCAAGATTTGTATTGAGGCAGTTACTAACATATCCTAGTACACCATATAATCACAGGTATAAATCTGAAGGTGTAATCAGGGTGGAGTATCTGCAGATTTCTCATCAGTTCTGCATAAATATTCTCCTTTTCACTAATCTTTGATATTATATTGGCATCTGCTGGGCAGCTAATTTCCACTACTGTGCATGCTTTCTTCTCCCTGTCCCATATCATAATATCTGGTCT
>OZ024755.1:39240034-39242534 GCA_964016885.1 Eledone cirrhosa
GCATTATATGCAAACAAGATGTTTAAAAGCATTTTCGTCCTAGTAAGGATCATGGCCTACTCCTTAAATCTTTGCTAATTAAAGAACTCACCTGATGTTCTAAATTCAAACAAAACACCATTATTAGCAATTATCCCAGTGCATTACTGGTACTTTATTTTATCGATCCCGAAAGGATGGAAGGCCGAGTTTGATTTGCGTTTCATCTTTACGGGGTCGATAAAATAATGCACCAGTTATACACTGGGATAATTGTGGCCTTGTGCCAAAAGTAGAAACAATTATTAGATTTCGGGCGGTGGATTGACAAATTCGGTAGAGCGTCGAACAACATGCTTAGTGCCATAGAGCTCTAGCCCTTTATGTTCTGAGTTCAAATCCCACCGAGGTTAGCATTGCCTTTCATCTTTATGGGGTTGTTAAAGTACAGTACCAGTAATGCAATCGGGTCTTTTTAATCGACTTACTCTTTCCTTCAAATTGTTGGCCTTGTGTCTAAATCGAAACCATTATTAGAATCCTTGAGGCGGTGGATTGGCAGTATCGATAGAGGGTCTGACGCCATGCTTTGCAGCAAAGAATTACGACCATTTATGGTCTGAGTTCAAATCCCGCCGAGGTTAATTTTGCCATTTCATCTTTACGGGGTCGATAAAATAAAGTACCAGTAATACACTGGAAAAAGATTCCTGGCCTTGTGCCAAAAGTAGAAACCATTATTAGAATCCTTGAAGACATATCGCAAGTCAAAACAAATGATTTCATGTGAATAACCTATTAATGATTCAATAGCAACCGAACTTTAGAAATAAAGGGCCAAAGTACTTGTGCATAAGCTCTTGAATTTGTTTGTTTTGATTTGAAAGAATAGCCAGAGCTCTTAGCAATTTCATTATTCATCTATTACCCATCCATTTAATCGAAATTGTAAAGGAAGTCATCTAATATTTAGCTTTATCGTAGAACACTATTTAAAATCTAAAACTGTAAGAATCCCAGCAGTAGTCACATACTTTCATACATGAGGTTAAGATAGGATATTTATCATACGTAAACATTTAATTGTTAATTAGTAATTTCTTCCTGCTTATTTTTTGTTGTTCGTGAATGTCATTTGTAAATTGATAAATTGAAAATCTGAGAATATTTCTTTCTGTGCATCTCTATATAACGAATGTTATCATGGTTGTATCATCATATCTGTGTTTATATATTTCTTAATATCACACATATCAGTCCTCTGTCAGTTACGTTGTATTATCAGGCGGTGGATTGGCAGTATCAGTAGAGAGTCGGACGCCATGCTTTCCAGCATAGTTACGTCCCTTTACGATCTGAGTTCAAATCCCGCCGAGGTTGACTTTGCCTTTCATCCTTACGGGGTCGACAAAATAAAGTACCAGTAATGCACTCGGTAATTGCTGGCCTTGTGCCTAAAGTAGAAACAATCATCAGAGTTACATTACATATCTACAACATCGATTATCTTAATAACATCTCATATCTAACATATATATCAAATAATAACTGTTTCTACTTTTGGCACAAGGCCAGCAAATTACCCAGTGCATTACTGGTACTTTTTTATCACCCCCGTAAGGATGAAAAGCAAAGTTAACCTCGGCGACATTTATCAAATAATAACGTTATATTACTATGTCATATATTGGTTAGTAACATCACATAACTATGACTTATATTCTATAGTAATAGGACATATCTATGTCATAGTGACATCACATAAATATGACATATTTTATAGTAATAGCACATATCTATGTCATAGTGACATCACATAACTATGACTATAGTAATAGCACATATCTATGTCATAGTAACATCACATAACTATGACTTATATTATATAGTAACAGGACATATCTATGTCATAGTAACATCACATAACTATGACATATATTCTATAGTAATAGGACATATCTATGTCAAAGAGACATGACAGAACTGTGACATATCCTTTAGCAGAGGTTCTCAAAGTTGGTGCTACCGCCCCGGGGGGGGGGGGGGATTGCGAAGGTCCAGGGGGTGCTGGGGCCCTAAGAGTTACAGTAGACATGATGTAATAGTATATTAAATATCAAATGATACATATTATATATAAATATAGTAAAATATAAAATATATATCACATATCTGTGTCATATATTATTCTTTCCAAACATCTAACTACACCAAATGCCCACAGAATCTAAGTGAAATATATAACATCACTTCCAGTAGTTAATTTATTAAAGATATTATATTAGTATAACTAATGTTATATTAGCATAACCAATGTTATATTAGTATAACTAATGGTATACTAGTATAACCAATGTCATATTAGTATAACTAATGTCATATTAGTATAACTAATGGTATACTACTATAACCGATGTCATATTAGTATAACCAATGTCATATTAGTATAACTAATGCCATATTAGTATAACTAATGGTATACTACTATAACCGATGTCATATTAGTATAACCAATGTCATA
>OZ024755.1:39247534-39257534 GCA_964016885.1 Eledone cirrhosa
TTCCGTTTTAAATATATATATATATAGCGAAATAAAATAACAAGGACCAATGGTCCCTCCTTCATTACGTTTATTGGTCGGTGACGCGCGTTTCGCCACTGATCAGCTCAAGGTTCGAGTGTATCGATTTATCCGGACTCTGTAAACCGTGGCTCGTCAGACCCCTTATAATGGTAATGGAAAAATGAATATACATGCCGTATGAGAAAGTCTGATGTTCCTATGGTGGTCAGTGAAGATGTTTTGATTGGTGGGTTAATTCATAGGGATGTATGTGGGTGGGTGCGGTGATAAGTTGCCGGACATAGGTTGAATTGGGGGGGGGGTCGGGGTGCTGATTGTCGCTAGACAGTTTGGCATGTAGATGTGGCTGACTTTTCTGTGTGGTGTGGGTGTGGTGGTGTTGCGGTTTATGATACAAGATGAAAGGCTGCGGTGTTCGGGTGGGGGGACATGTGTAGTAGTGGATTGTTAAGGGGGCTCATGGTATAAGAAGTTAATGTTCAGAGTGTATGTAAAAACATATAGATACATATATACACGCAACCAGACAGAAATATTAGATACAGACACAAGGAGCTTCCAACAGGAATGGTCGCATTCTTTAAGGGTATGTCAATATTTATTTATAAAGCTGATCTATATTATATTTTATCTGATGAAAGAGCACCATAATTTGCCTTTGGTGTCCTTGCAATATGTATAATGAAATAAATATGGTTTTATAAATAGTTTCCATTTGTTAATATATTGTATATATATATATATGGATCGATCGACTTTCGTCAAATCGGACCGAGGAAACAATGTTTCCGTTGGTCTTTCCAGTTGCTAGTACTATCTATCGGTCGCAACTCCAGGTAGAAGGAGCAACGTGTAATAAAGTGTCTTGCTCAAGGACATAATGCATCGCCCTGTCCAGGAATCGAACTCACAACCTCAAGATTGTGAATCCAATTCTCTAACCATTCAGCCACACGCCATGGGGAGGGCGATTGCACAAACATACGTAACACACAGACACACACACATGCAGTGTTTAGGATGGGATGTTAGGTGTGGTATGTGTTGGTGAGGTTGATGGTTGTGGATGTATGGCGATGTGTTTGGTGGTGTGCGGGGGGGGGGTCTTGGGTGCGACATGATATTTAGAGGATCGAATGTTACGGTGGGTATAATACACTCGGTCTAGCTCTACACCTCGACACTGAGTGAACCTAAACATCGAGTGCTCACTCGGATGATCCTACAGTGACTTCCAGTTGCACTCCCTGGATATATATACATATATATATATATATATATATGTGTGTGTGTGTGTGTGTGTGTGTGTGTGTGTGTGTGTGTGTGTGTGTGTGTATATATATATATATATATATAATGAAAAATTGAACAGGGACAGAACAGAGAGGCAGTACAATAAATGTTTATTAAATTCACGCTCAGGAGAGTGGGGGGTAGGTGGGGGACGACGTTTCGGGCATAAGCCCTTCTTCAGGTGAGAAGTGTGTGGGAACAGAGTTCAAAAGGTGTGTAGGGGAGTGGTGGAGAGACATATAGCGAAAGGAAACGTTGCGAATGAAAAATTAACAAATAAAGACAAAAAATATAATAAATAAAAATAAAGCATGATCAAAATACAAGGAAGGAGAAAATTTGAAAATACAGGCATGATCAAAATAAACTGAAATTAAAAGAGGGGTAAACAGGTGGTGGAAGGGTGTGGGGTGAGTAGGGGTGGTGGCGGGTGGAGTGGGGAGAGGGAGACGGGGTGTCCGAGCGGGGAGGGCTGAAGGTGGTGTGTGTGGTTAGGTGTACGTGTGTGTGTGTGTGTGTATGTGAAAGTGAGGGTTGGGGGAAGAACGGGGTTGCATGCGTGTGTGTGTGTGTGTGTGTGTGTGTGTGTGTGTGTGTGTGTGTGTGTGTGTATATATATATATATATATATATATTAATTAACGAAGGAAATGTGGTAAGGAACCAGGTGGACCATAACGCACCAAAGTACTCAATACTTAGGGTAGTAGAGTGGGTAATAGGAACAAGTAAGACCCCGACGGCTGAGCTCAAGCCGTTTCAACGGCTAATTCAGTACAGAATTAGCCGTTGAAACGGCTTGAGCTCAGCCGTCGGGGTCTTACTTGTTCTTATATATTAATTAAGATATATATTAAGAAGTGCATTATTAACAACCAAAGTGTATATATATATATATATATATATATGTATATACACACACTTTGGTTGTTAATAATTGTTTCTACTTTAGGCACAAGGCCAACAATTACCCAGTGCATTACTGGTACTTTATTTTATCGACCCCGTAAGGATGAAAGACAAAGTCAACCTCGGCGGGATTTGAACTCAGATCGTAAAGGGACGTAACTATGCTGTAAAGCATGGCGTCCGACCCTCTACCGATACTGCCAATCCACCAATAATGCACTTCTTAATATATATCTTAATTAATTACCAAGACAAACGCTAATTATATGCAAATTAGTACGTCCTTCTCAGGATAATACTATAAGCGAATGGTTATATTTACTCATCAAATACATGTCTCCTTGTGGTTGATTAGATGATATACACGTCTTCTGATGAGGGTCAAAATAGATCCGAAAATCGATTAACTTCTTTTTCCTTTTACAGGGAAATTTATATTTTCTGGCATATTTTACATGTCTACATATTAGACGTATATAATATATTCATGACGCTGGTCGGTCCGGTAACATAATCAGTATTAATGCAGAGATAAGTTTAACATGTATATATATAAATATATATATATATATAAATATATATATATATATAAATATATATATATATATATTTACACAAACACACATTATATATATATATATATATACACATATATATGTGTGTGCGTGTGTGTGTAAATAAATACATATATATATATACTGATTTACGCACACACATTATATATATATTAATGCAATGAAATACCAATGACCGTTGGCAAATCACTGATGAGGGACTCATTTTATAACATGTTATCCATGTACAACCTTGCAGTATTCTTCTCCCCATATTTTTCATATATATATATATATATATATATATATACATATACATAAATATGTGAGTGTGTGAGTGTGCGTGTCTATGTGTGTGTGTATGTGCGAGTGATGTCTGAAATTGTAATTGCGCATAAGAACGTTAATGGTCGAAGAAAGTAAAAAAATTGTGAAAATCTGCGTTATTTGATATTTCTCGCAAGGTTTATCTCTCTATATTTCTCAGATATCTACTATTTATATGTATACTGGGAGGTTGAGGCTGCCAATCATTGTTATTGCTGCTATTTCATTTGTCCAGTTTTATATCTATCAGCCTCTTAATTCACTCGTAAAATTATTCGACGCCCAGGGCTGCATTTTATTGCTTCTTAGGATTGTGTTTTACAATTTCACGTTATGTATTTCTTGTAAAGCTATTGACCAAATAAGAATACACACATACACTTACTCACAAAAACAACACGTATGTATATATATATATATATGAGGAGGTTATAGTTCAAACCCCTTTTAAAGGGAGACTACTCTTTATCCATCTAATTTTAACTCTTTGACATTAGAGATAGAACAGATACTCTATACTATTTCCTGTCAGCATGGCTTGGCAAGATATTTAGAAGGCTGGTTTGAGACCTTTATTTCCCTCTGAAGAAGAGATATTATCTCGAAAATTAAGGACATTTAAATAAATCTAAGGTAAAAGACAATTTGTCAACAATATCTTTTGCAATTGCATTCTTTTTCTATGTCCATACCTGCATTGTTTTGGCTTTATTATACATATTCAAACGTTTATATATATATATATATATATATATATATATATATATATATATATATATATATATATGTATGTATATATGAAGTATTTCCGTATGAAATGTAAAGAAAAAGAGTGTGCTCTATGTAGACTACAGAGCTCTTTCGTTATGTAATAAACAAAATAAGATAATTATTTCATTTACCAGTGGATTTTTGAAGACAGATATTTATATCTGTCTTCAAGAAACCACTGGTAAATAAATTAATTATCTTATGTTGTTTATTACATAAATATATATATATATATATATATATATATATATATATATATATATATATATATATATATATCCGTGCGGGTGTTTTATGTAAGAATTGTTTATACACACACACACACACACACACACACGTATGTATGTATGTATGTATGTATGTATGTATGTATGTATGTATGTATGTATGTATGTATGTATGTATGTATGTGTGTGTGTGTGTGTGTGTGTGTAGTGTAGTGTTTAAATGCAGGCAAATTCATTCTACACTTCGTTTGTTTCTCTTGTTCCAAGATGAGAAGTTAGTTCCGCTTGACTTATACTCCTCAAATCATGGGACCCCTTTCAATAATGACGGCCTAAACTCAATAGTTTCTGATTTAGGTACAAGGCTAGTAAATTTGGGGTAGGGGAAATTCGATTAAATCGCCCCAGTGCGTGACTGTTACTTTATTTTATCGACCATATAAAGCTAACCGCGGCAGGATTTGAACTCAGAACGTAAAGGGTAATGAGTCTCTGCCGTGAGGCAGGGGGTCTGACCCTCTACCGGTTCTGCGAATCTATCTTTCGACGCCCTAAATTTAATAATTTCTGGTATAAGTTCATTCAGTTAGATTATTGTTAATGCTGTTGTAACGCTTGGAGAAGGAAGACAGTTGCTCAGATATATGATTTGTTTATTTAATAACAGAACACTTATCTTTGAACTGTTGCCTAATTGTTACTGTAATTGAGTTTTACATCTGCTTATATTATTTCTATTCAGTAGTAATTGTAGGGATGTGTTTATTTCAATGTTTTCACCAGAGTAGATTAGATAGTTATTCTTTACTGCCCTTGATCTTAACGAGGTTTAATATCTCAACATAATCTGTTTATAAAAATCCACGACATATCGTGCTGGGTTTATTAGTTATAAGAGGGCTTAACGACTGCCGCCGAAAGTAAGATACTTATTTGCCAGGTAAGTGAACTACAGAAATCTTGTATAGTTATGGTAATTATATCAGCTCGACATCAAAGAGTATTTCAGGGGAAGGAACTGGACTCTTCATAAAAATATACTTTAAGTACGAATCCATGATTTCTATCTTTTTACCAACATTAGACTAAGATACGATTTTTATAGAGTAAACAGGCTTATTGAGAACTGATGCCTTCAGATGAAACACTTCAGCTATGGAGAGGCAACGGAATGTAGTTCTTGCTAGATCCTGTCATCAAACTCTCCATATGGTTTAAATACACAGGAAGTCTCCTATTTCTGAATGGCTAAATCTCAGCAGAAGGGCATCCAGGAATCATGGACTGGATGCGGCCTGGATCCCTTAGAGCAATGGTTCTCAACGGGGCGCATATGCACCCCCAGGGGGCGTTTCGGAACTCCAGGGGGGGGGGGGGCGTTTAGGAGCAAGGGGGCATTAGGGGAGATTTGGGAGCTTTGGAGTGCATTGGACGGCTCTTTACTTTGGAAAGTTTTATAAGCCATATTTGTATGTCTTTGAGACAGCCAGTGTGAATGCATTTGAATGAGCATGCAGACAGCATAACTATGGTCTGACCGCAGGTGTGCAGGCGTGTTTAGACATTAACCGGCAATTGAGAACCTAACAATGAAAAACCCCACAGTCAACTGGGTCAAGGACACTTCAAGAGCAGCCAGTTAGAATCTTGTCTTTCCTTCACCCATAACAATGTATTTTATGTCTGAAATTATTGACTCAACCGTAACGAGTTAACACTAAATAGATCTATTTTATTTCCTATTGTATAAATAATATTACAAATAAAAAAAGAAAAAAAAACACAGAAGCGGGTAGCACACACATCTAGGACCACATATAACACACATTGTATCATGAGCTACGGACGACGCAAGAGCAATGGTCGGCCAACATAAGGGTTTTGTCACTCTTCTGAAGAGAAAAAATCTATATGTATTTGCTGTTCATTGTGTTATTCATCGACAACACTTGGCTGCGAAGAAACTCAGCAAGCCTCTGAGCAAGTCTTTGCAGGTGGCCATTGATGTCATCAATTTTATCAAACGGCATTCTCTCAATGAACGAATTTTCGGCAACTGTGCCAAGATAATGACGAAGAATTTGTCAAATTGCTCCTTTATACTGAAGTGAGGTGGCTTTCAAAGAGCAAGTGCCTTATTCACTTCTTTGAACTCTTCGACTCTATCATTGAGTTTCTGCGAGGACGCAACACAGAACTGTACAAGAAAACCCTTGATATGAGGCAAGACTGCACCTACCTCACTGACATCTTAGACAAATGCAATAGCGTCATTTTGGCTTTGCAGGGGAAGAATATTACCTTGCTTTAAGCAAGGAATGCTGTGAAAACATTCCTGGCCAAATTGAATGTCATCGAAAGGAATCTTTGTTGACGGGAATTCTATAATTTTCCTAGTGTCGCCAATGTTCAAAACATTGTAAGCGATGACCAACTCCAAATTTATACCGCTCACCTCCGTGTGCTACAAGACAACATGAGAGAACGGTTTGTCGATCTTTTGCCGATGGACATCCCAATGTGGAAGGCAGATCCTTTCATAGCTAACGTCGATGATTTGGACGTTATATTTCTGGAAGAATTCATTGAACTCAAGCAGATGACATGATCAAAATTAGATTTTCCAAAATAGGTGAACCCCTTTTTTGGATGCAAGAGGAAATTCAGCGTCAATTTCCACACCTACATGCAGAGGCTAAGAGATTTGCTCTGTCTTTTCCAAGCTCATACTTAGTCAGGAGGAGGTTTGGTGCTGTTTCCAGACTGCACAGTAAGGCTCGCAACCGCTACAATGTAATTACATGTGGAGATCTCTGGCTACATCTTACGAAAATCCAGCCTGACGTCGAAGAGTTTGCTAGACTCCATAAAGTTCAAGGGTCCCATTGAAATGAGGTCAAAGTTAAAGTAAGTTGATTTATCCGAAAATTTAGATATGCTATTGTTACAAAGCAAACTCACATTTTTTTTTATTTGTAATTGCAGTCTGACTGGACTGGAAACCATCTGCTACAATTCACTTACTCATTTGTTGTATATATTTTACCATTTACTAATAAATATACCCTCCCGTGTGGTCATGAAAACCCTCTTCCGTGGTCTCTACGCTCACAAAGCAGAGGGGACATCAAGTTAGATATCAACATTTATTCTGTTTGTTTCATTAAAGGCAAAATTGGAAAGCTTTGAAATGATATAATTGCCACTTTCTTCCAGATAAGAGCACTCTTTGGATAGACAGAGTTGCTCTTGTTCAAAATAGTTCGTATCGCCTGGTGGGAATATAACAAATTCAACTGGTCCTTCATAAAAAAGAATATTTATGTTCCTTTTTTTGAAATTTATATATTTCCTTTCAAGGAATGTATTTATACCCTCAGCTGCCTGTGATGGTATGTTTGGAATATTGTTAATCAATTTTTTAGTAATCTACAGATATCAAAATCAGTAGTATATTGAAAAATAGAAAAATAGGGTAGGGTGGCGTTTCGTGATTTCGAAGGACAAAAGGGGGCGTTTGGCCTAGATGGGTTGAGAACCTGTGCCTTAGAGTGTAAAAATTACGGGTTAAAACACTCACTTGAGGGGGCGGGGTGTCTTCTCTGGAACCTTCTGCCGTCCATCTTTCCTAAAAGTTTCTTACCACATTCTAACCACTTGCCTTATCACCGTTGTATATTCTGACAATTCCTATAAACAGAAAGAAATACGCAATTTAAATGATAATTTCTTGCGGTCAAACATTATTCTTTCAATTTTTCTCTGGCTTGATGTTTCCTTCATGTTTTTTTTTGTCGATGTAATATTTTAGGTGTGACAATCATCTCTGTCACTATTAAAAATATGGTTGAAGGGTGGGTTGGAGTTACTTCAGTGCTTACGGACTGCTTACAGATTTCGCAGTTTTCCTTTACACACATTAAAACAATGATACGCTTACGATAGCCGTTTTTTCTTTAGTAAGAGTGTTGGAATCTCTTGATGAAACATGTGGTGAGTTAAGATAATTAATTGTTCCTTCAGATTCCCACCTCAATGTGATGAATGTTAACGAAAAAGGTATGTATCATACCACAAGGTGAGTAGATATAATGTTTTCTTTAATGTTTTGGGGAATGTATACATTTGGAAGGCTACCAAAGGGATGGCTGGAATTGGCTTTAAGTAATCTTTCAGAAACACTCGGAAAGATGAACACCAGTGGCTAAAATTATCATAGGAAACCATTGCCAGGCATCGGTTACAACGGAATCAAAACGTGCCAAATATTATTGGAACTTATTCACACATCTGTGGAAATATTCAGTATGGATTCTTCAGAATTCTTCCAACCTGGGTGGTAATTCTATTAGAGGTTAATATTCAAGGTTCATCGGGAGTTTTTGTTAGAGATATTATACAACAAGCGTTCTGATGACCCTTGAATAGATCTCAACATCCTGCTTTATTGAAAGAATTTAGGAAATTATGGACGCCACCACACTACCATTGTATTATGGGATCATTAAAGGAGAAGAACCACAAATGCTTTCTATTGATTTCATACAATACATGATATTACTATTCTGTATATGTTAGGGTAAAATTAACAGAATAGACCATAGAAAATTACTGGTACGGACTTTATTTTGCCTAAAGGAAAATGGAAGGGAAAAGGTGGTTTTTACATGTTAAATGAAAAGAGAAAAACAGGAGAAAATATATTGTGTATTTACTCCAACGAACTACAATTGTAGTCACCCCGATTTATCTGGTGACTGGAGTTCTACAGACCAGACAGTGTATTTACTCCAGCTGGCTACAACTGTAGTCACCCCGATTTATCTGGTAACTGGAGTTCTACAGACCAGACAGTGTATTTACTCCAGCTGGCTACAACTGTAGTCACATACGTAAATGCATACATATAAACTCAGAACGTAAAGGGATGTAACTCTATGCTTCGAAGCATGTTGTCCGAAGCTCTACCGACACTGCCAATCCACCACCCCTCTCTCTCAGTATATATTTGTTTCTACTTTTGGCACAAGGCCAGCAATTACCCAAGTGTATTACTGGTACTTTATTTTATCGACATCGTAAGAATGAAAGGCAAAGCTAATCTCGCCAGGATTTGAACTCAGAACGTAAAGGCCACAACTCTATGCTGCAAAGCATGGTGTCTGACTCTACCGATTAAATAATTGTTTCTACTTTAGGTACAAGGCCAGCAATCATCGCAGTGTATTACTGGTACTTTATTTTATCGACCCCGCAAGGATGAAAGGCAAAGTTAACCTCGGCGGGATTTGAACTCAGAATGGAAAGGGCCTTAACTCTATGCTTGGCGTCCGACCCTCTACCGATACTGCCAATCCACCTATTAAATAATTGTTTCTACTTTTGGCACAAGGCCAGCAAATACCCAGAGCATTACTGGTACTTTATTTTAACGACCCCGTAAGGATGAAAGGCAAAGTTAACCTCGGCGGGATTTGAACTCAGAATGGCAAGGGCCGTAACTCTATGCGTCAAAGCATGGCGTCCGACCCTCTACCGATACTGTTAAATAATTGTTTCTACTTTTGGCACAAGGCCAGCAAAATATCCAGAGCATTACTGGTACTTTATTTTATCGACCCCGTAAGGATGAAAGGCAAAGTTAACCTCGGCGGGATTTGAACTCAGAATGGCAAGGGCCGTAACTCTATGCGTCAAAGCATGGCGTCCGACCCTCTACCGATACTGCCAATCCACCGTTAAATAATAAACAGTATATAGACGTACGTAAACAACAGAGGACAACGATTCCATAGAATGAGAGAAGGGACAGGTTTTATTCTAATAAATGTCTCCATTTGTCTGTGAATATTTGAGGTCTGTCACTTGGCTGACCAAGTGTATTGCAGGCGTATA
>OZ024755.1:39262534-39280034 GCA_964016885.1 Eledone cirrhosa
ATCATGTTATCTCCGGGTGTTCAGAGCTGGTAAAAACTTACTATATAGAAATACACAACCGCATTGCCAAATATGTGCACTGGATGCTCTGCCGCTTTCATGATATCCAAATGTCTAACAAAGGGTATGAATATCAACCAAAAACAGTTATAGAAAAGGGCAATGTCTGGGATATCAGAGGCATATCTTGTGGGATATGCGTGTGATAACCGACCAGAAATCACTGCCAACAGAGCAGATATAATAAAATAAAAAAAAAGCAGATCTGACATGTAGCTTTATAGATATTTCTGTACCAGCTGACAAGAATACATTTATAAAAACAATGGAAAAACTGTCAAAATACAAAGACCTGGAAATAGAGATGAACCACATGTTTAGGATGACCACAAACACTATCCCTGTGGTAATAGAAGTATTAGGATTAATACCCAAATCCTCAGACCTGCACCTTAGTGTCCTTACCTGCAAGGTCAGCAAATATGAGCTACAGAAGATTGGGCTACTAGCAACAGCACACATTCTCAGACAAGTTCTCCCTCTACAATGAAAACCTCTATTGCCCTAGGTTTAAGGTCTGAACCCGGCAATGGAGAAACAAAACTGAGCTAAATGAAATAACACAACAATAATAATTGTTTCTACTTTTGGCACAAGGCCAGCAATGACTCCAGTCCATTACTGGTACTTTATTTTATCGACCCCGTAAGGATGAAAGGTAAAGTTAACCTCAGCGGGATTTGAACACAGGGCCTAAAGGGCCATAACTCTATGCTGCAATAATAATAATAATAATAATTGTTCTACTTTAGGCACAAGGCCAGCACATACCCAGTGCATTACTGGTACTTTATTTTATTGACCCCGTAAGGATGAAAGGCAAAGTTAACCTCGGCGGGATTTGAACTCAGAATGGCAAGGGCTGTAACTCTTTGCGTCAAAGCATGGCGTCCGACCCTCTACCGATACTGCCAAATAATAATAATAATAATAATAATAAGAAGAAGAAGAAGGAAGAAGTTTTTCAAGAAAATCTTTATATAGAATCCACCGACCGACTTAGTCCGAGTAATGTAGTGTGTAAATACATACTTTGTGTGGATGACATAAGGTTTATTCTCATAAAATCTATAATAAACAGGCTTCCACTACCATCAGGTGGATATTTGATATTTTACTATCTCAGATTCAGTATATTATATGATTGAATAGGTCAGGCCATCGTAACAGCTGACTCACCACGTCTAATATTAACAGCTGGTAAATTAAAGAACGAGAAAGTGTAACATAAACACTATAATAAACAATATAATATTACAAACAATAATAATCTTTTCAAAGTTCTAGCATAAACTCTTTTTCTGTGTTTCCCACTTATTCCTGGGGACTGGTGGTCGTGAGCGCAGAGTCCCCAAACAACTCTTCCAGTGAGTCCTGTCAGAAGCAATTATCTCCAACAGATCCGGTGAGGCCCCTAAGTGAGATGAGCCGTCCACATGGATGTTATCCAACCATCTTAATCGGAATCAAGCTCTGGGTCCTCTTCTCGGTTGGTTTTGTCCAGCGATTCTTTCCATAGACATTCTAACCAGATGGCTTAAGTATCGGAGCTGTGATCTCTCGATTTGGAGAAGTAGTGGCTCTATCTGGAGCAACTCTCTGATCTCCAAGCTACGCACTCTAATCACGTAACCTTACTCCAAAGATCCCTCGGAGAAATTCCATTTCGGCCGCTTGTATTCGAAATCGTATTCTTTCGGTCATTTCCCAAGATTCATAAATATATTTAAAGGTTGACACTAATTTCGGAGCAAAAATATGTTTTTGTCCGGCGCCTTAATGATTCGGCTAATCCACCGACATTAATTTCTTATCTATGTAAAATGTCAGACATATGAAAGAAAGATAACTGGATTGCATGGAGCCAGGTTTGTTACTGTTAACGTTTAATTAATTATTTCACCTATAATTGGTGGCTGCTAAAGTTTAATCGATTGAGGAAGGATTAAAGTTGGCTAGGTGTATAACTTCTACCGTTGTCTTATCAAGGGCGTGTGGGCGTTGATGTTCTCTCTCTTTCACTCATTGCTTCCGTCTCTCTCGCTCTCCCCATCTCTCACTATTATAAGCAAAGGGGTGCCAACGCGCTGACACCCCTGCGGCCCCGGTGGACAGAATAGAGAAGGCGTTTCCTCGGAGTATTCCTTGTGAGGGAGACGCGTTGGAATAGCCATTCCAGAGGCTCACACCTGCAGGTAGCCAACTCCATGTCGATAATGGTGAGTAGTGAGGTTATCCTAGAGCCAAGGACACGAGAAGTCTTCGCTAGGTTGTCCCAGACTTACAAATAGGTTGAGTTGTAGCCCAGAACTTCAAAGAGCATGGTACTCTAGCCTAGAGCCCTTAATTTCTGCAGTCTGGCACTGCTGCCAGTCGTTATAACCGCGTAACAGTTGGCAATGTGGTTAAATAAATAACGTGTCAGCTTTCAGTCTTAGTAAGGTAATCTATATTGATTGTGCTGCATAAAATGGAAATACAGAAGAAAGGTAACTGGTGTTGAATACTGATTGAAAGAGAAAGACGTGGGATAAAAGATGTGTACTTCTATCAGACTTATACACAGATAACTCAACAAAGAGGAAGTAGCACGCCATCACATGAACAAACTTACATATACACACATAAATAGGCACACATACACACATACGTACATAAACACACACACACACATACACACATACATATATACGTGCATAAACACACACACATAAATAGGCACACACACGCACATACGTACGTACATAATCACACATACACATACATAGGCACACACACGCACATACGTACGTACACATACACACATACATATATACGTGCATAAACACACACACATACATACACACATACATATATACGTGCATAAACACTCACACATAAATGGGCATAGACACGCACATACGTACGTACATAAACACACATACACATACACACATACATATATACGTGCATAAACACACACACATAAACAGACACAAACACATACACACATACACACATACATACATATATATATGTGAACACACGCACACACATATATATGTGTGAGTATATATGATAAGAAGAATAGACAATTATCTAATAGTAAACAAATAACAATTACTTGGATACCAGACCATACAGATATTAGGGGAAACAGGAAAAGAAAGCAGATGAAAGTAAAACAGGGAGCATAAAGGGAGACAATAAATATAAATTATGTTCCAAATCTCTCGTATGTCAAGTTATTTAGCAAAATCGTAATTAATCCAGGGAAAGGTGTGGGGTAGAATCTAGAGATAACTTCTCAAATTTCAACCCGTCATTATCTCAGTCAGATTTTTTCAACATTTAAAACGTATCAGGTAGTGAATAATGTCAGTAAACAACGAGTATCCTGGCTTCAAACGAACCATATAACGAAGAACTACATTTTATCACGAACAGGCTTGTGGAAACTAACCAGAATCTGCACCAATGTAGAAAGTATGAGGATATCTTGAAGCTAATCATTAAAGAACTGCCTTTATTGGAAGTACAATATATTGTCAAATGTCTAGCACAGAGGTTATCAAGGTAGGCACTACAGCCCACCCACCCCACCCCGAGGGGTCTTGAGGCGGTAGAGGGGGCGCTGGGGTCTAAGGAGGTGGTAGAGATGATATAATAGTATATTAAATAGCAAATTACACATATTATATATAAATATAGTAAAATAAAGAATATATAAATATTTATTTATACATAGTATATATAATATTATTTATTATATATAAATTAACGATTTTATTTACTGTAGATTTACGGTGGATTGGCAGTATCGGTAGAGGGTCGGACGCCATGCTTTGCAACATAGAGTTACGGTCCTTTATGATCTGAGTTCAAATCCTGCCGAGGTTAACTTTGCCTTTCATCCTTACGAGATCGATAAAATAAAGTACCAATAATACACTGATAAAATTATTGGCCTTGTGTCAAAAGTGGAATTAGCGTGTAGGCAGGTCTCACTGGAAATAGGGTCGGTCTTTTCAATTGCTAGTACTATCTATCGGTCGCAACTCCAGGTAGAGGGAGCAACGTGAAATAAAGTGTCTTGCTCAAGGACATAACGCATCGCCCGGTCCAAGAATCGAACTCACAACCTCACGATTGCGAAA
Source organism: Eledone cirrhosa (assembly GCA_964016885.1). Taxonomy (NCBI): domain Eukaryota; kingdom Metazoa; phylum Mollusca; class Cephalopoda; order Octopoda; family Eledonidae; genus Eledone; species Eledone cirrhosa. The sequence continues at coordinate 39,266,731 of OZ024755.1, forward strand.
CCAATTCTCTAACAACTCATCCAGACGCCTTCATTAAATACTTCGGCAAAATTAAGTCAAAAACCATACTACTAATACTACTACCACAACCACTACCACTATTACTACTACTACTACTACTACCACAACCACTACCACTATTACTACTACTACTACTACTACTACTAGTAGTAGTGATGCAGTAGTAGTAATGTGATATTGTAGTGGTAGTGATGTGGTGGTGACGGTGTAGTGGCGATGAAGTGGCGATGAAGTGGTAGTGGTGATGTAGTGCTAGTGGTAGTGGTAGTGGTGATGTAGTGGTAGTGGTAGTGGTAGTGGTGATGTAGTGGTAGTGGTAGTGATAGTGGTAGTGGTGATGTAGTGGTAGTGGTAGTGGTAGTGGTGATGTAGTGGTAGTGGTAGTGATAGTGGTAGTGGTGATGTAGTGGTAGTGGTAGTGATAGTGGTAGTGGTGATGTAGTGCTAGTGGTAGTGGTAGTGGTGATGTAGTGGTAGTGGTAGTGATAGTGGTAGTGGTGATGTAGTGCTAGTGGTAGTGGTAGTGGTGATGTAGTGGTAGTGGTAGTGATAGTGGTAGTAGTGATGTAGTGGTAGTGATGTAGTGGTAGTGGTAGTGATAGTGGTAGTGGTGGTGGTGGTGTAGTGGTGATGTAGTGGTAGTGGTAGTAGTAGTGATGGTGGTAGTGGTGATGTAGTGGTGATGTAGTGGTAGTGGTAGTGGTAGTTGTAGTGGTAGTGATATATCTATCAGGTCAGGTCCTTCTTAACATCTGTGACCCCACATTGATATGGTGTAATATACCCACATCTGGTCAGGTCCTTCTTAACATCTGTGACCCAACATTGATATGGTGTAATATACCCACATCTGGTCAGGTCCTTCTTAACACATGTGACCACACATTGATATGGTGTAATATATACATCTGGTCAGGTCCTTCTTAACATCTGTGACCCAACATTGATATGGTGTAATATACACATCTGGTCAGTTTCTTCTTAACATCTGTGACCCAACATTGATATGGTGTAATATACCCACATCTGGTCAGGTCCTTCTTAACATCTGTGACCCAACATTGATATGGTGTAATATACACATCTGGTCAGGTCCTTCTTAACATCTGTGACCCAACATTGATATGGTGTAATATACCCAAATCTGGTCAGGTCCTTCTTAACATCTGTGACCCCACATTGATATGGTGTAATATACCCACATCTGGTCAGGTCCTTCTTAACACATGTGACCACACATTGATATGGTGTAATATACACATCTGGTCAGGTCCTTCTTAACATCTGTAGCCCAACATTGATATGGTGTAATATACACATCTGGTCAGGTCCCTCTTAACATCTGTGACCCCACATTGATATGGTGTAACATACCCACATCTGGTCAGGTCCTTCTTAACATCTGTGACCCAACATTAATATGGTGTAATATACACATCTGGTCAGGTTTCTGTTAACATCTGTGACCCAACATTGATATGGTGTAATATACACATCTGGTCACGCACATCTTAACATCTGTGACCCAACATTGATATGATGTAATATACCCACATCTTGTCAGGTCCCCTTCTTAACATGTGTGCCCCAACATTGATATGGAGTAATATACCCACATCTGGTCAGGTTTATCTTAGTATCTGTGACCCAACATTGATATGGTGTAATATACCGATATCTCGTCAGATTCTTTTTAACATTTGTGACCCAACATTGATATGGTGTAATATACACATCTGGTCAGTTTCTTCTTAACATCTGTGACCCAACATTGATATCGTGTAATATACACATCTGGTCAGGTCCTTCTTAACATCTGTGATCCAACATTGATATGTTGTAATATAACCACATCTGGTTAGTTTCTTCTTAACATCTGCGACCCAACATTGATATGGTGTAATATACACATCTGGTCAGGTGCTTCTTACCATCTGTGACCCCACATAGATATGGTGCAATATACACATCTGGTCAGTTTCTTCTTACCATCTGTGACCCAACATTCATATGGTGTAATATACACATCTGGTCTGGTTCTTCTTAACATCTGTGACCCAACATTCATATGGTGTAATATACACATCTGGTCAGGTCCTTCTTACCATCTGTGACCCAACATTCATATGGTGTAATATACACATCTGGTCAGGTCCTTCTTAACATCTGTGACCCAACATTCATATGGTGTAATATACACATCTGGTCAGGTCCTTCTTACCATCTGTGACCCAACATTCATATGGTGTAATATACACATCTGGTCTGGTTCTTCTTAACATCTGTGACCCAACATTCATATGGTGTAATATACACATCTGGTCAGGTCCTTCTTACCATCTGTGACCCAACATTCATATGGTGTAATATACACATCTGGTCTGGTTCTTCTTAACATCTGTGACCCAACATTGATATGGTGTAATATACACATCTGGTCAGGTTCTTCTTAACATCTGTGACCCAGCATTGATATTGTGTAATATTCACATCTGGTCAGGTTTATCTTAGCATCTGTGACCCAACATTGATATGGTGTAATATACCGACATCTGGTCGGATTCTTCTTAACATCTGTGACCTAACATTGATATGGTGTAATATACACATCTGGTCAGCCCCTTCTTAACATCTGTGACCCAGCATTGATATGGTGTAATATTCACATCCGGTCAGGTCCTTCTTAACATCTGTGACCCAACATTGATATGGTGTAATATACCGACATCTGGTCAGATCCTTATTAACATCTGTGACCGAACATTGATATGGTGTAATATAACCACATCTGGTTAGTTTCTTCTTAACATCTGCGATCCAACATTGATATGGTGTAATATACACATCTGGTCAGGTCCTTCTCAACATCTGTGACCCAACATTGATATGGAGTAATATACACATCTGGTCAGGTCCTTCTTAACATCTGTGACCCCACATTTATAAGGTGTAATATACCCACATCTGATCAGTTATTTCTTAACATCTGTGACCCTACATAGATATGGTGTAATATACCCACATCTGGTGACGTCCTTCTTAACATCTGTGACACAACATTGATATGGCGTAATATACACATCTGGTCAGGTCCTTCCTAACATCTGTGGCCCAAAATTGATATGGTGCAATATACACATCTGGTCAAGCCCTTTTTAACATCTGTGACCCAACATTGATATGGTGTAATATACACATCTGGTCAGGTCCTTCTTAACATCTGTGACCTAACATTGATATGGTGTAATATACACATCTGGTCAGGTCTTAACATATGTGGCCCAACATTGATATGGAGTAATATACCCACATCTGGTCAGGCCCTTCTCAACATATGTCACCCAACATTGATATGGTGTAATATACACATCTGGTCAGGCCCTTCTTAACATCTGTGGCCCAACATTGATATGGTGTAATATACCCACATCTGGTCAGGTCTTAACATATGTGGCCCAACATTGATATGGAGTAATATACCCACATCTGGTCAGGTCCTTCTTAACATCTGTGACCCAACATTGATATAGTGTAATATACATATCTGGTCAGTCCCTTCTTAACATATGTGACCCCACCTTGATATGGTGTAATATAGACATCTGGTCAGTTCCTTCTTAAAATATGTAACCCAACATTGATAAAATGCATGATCGAAAATGTAGTCAAGCTCCTGATATGTATTTCTTTCGCTCCCCCCAAGCCAGGTAATAAAGCCACTAAAATGCAAGGAATTACTGAGAAGGGAGGACAATAGAGAAAGAATACAATTCATGAAAAGAGTAGACAATGATGTCTTTCTGTAAATTGTTCAGGAAAGTTAGAAGCCGGAAAAGAATTCCATAGGTGAGATTTGCGTAGGAGAAGGCTATCATAATAGATTTTACGCGTACATTTAGGATCGTCACCAGTAAAATGATGATCTAGATTTGACCGTAAATTTGAAATGACATTTAAACTCATAGTAAAACGATAAGACCTACCCATAAATTGGGTATTACGTTTAAAATTATCTATGGACAATGTAAAAATAACATTCGTTCCTTGATCCTGAAAGAAAATGTAATTTTCCTTTATGACTAGTTTTGCGAAATTTATGGAATAACATCTGTATTTTCTGAATACGCCAACGTTACATTGGAACATCTATGTATAATTATATTTTTGTTTCATTACACAAAAAGATCTGGATATTGGAATAAACTCGGTGCCATTGTTCTTTTTCTTCTGTCGAATAAATCCTAGGTGTTATTAATGTCATAGTTAAGAAATCCCTTGCCTCGTGCTGCTAGTTTCTTAATTTAAATATTTTTTACCTCTTCTTTTATTACTATCTCATTCCATATTATATAATTATATTCCTTCCTTTATTACCAGCTATTTTACCCTGTTTTATGGCCATCAATTCTCTCACCAGTTCTCATCGTATTTTATAGAAATCCTTCATCAATTAATGTATTGGCCTGTTTTATTTGTTTCTTGTAAATAAGGTAAATCTAATATTTTATGTCACTGAAAGACTCTCTCCTAATCCATCACCATGTGTGACCTATCGACCTTTATGATGATGCGGAGTGAGGGAAACAAGCTAATCTGTCCCTCATGACATAACCGTAAATTATTTATTATTTCCGTGTCTTCAGTCATTAGACTGTGGCCAGGCTGGTGCACTTTTATTTTACTGGTGTTAGTCATTAGGCTGTGGCCATGTTGGGTCACTCTTATGTTACTGGTGTCAGTCATTAGGCTGTGGCCATGTTGGGTCACTCTTATGTTACTGGTGGCAGTCATTAGGCTGTGGCCATGTCGGGTCACTCTTATGTTACTGGTGTCAGTCATTAGACTGTGGCCATACTGGGGCATTGTTCTGGTACTGGTGTCATTCATTAGACTGTGGCCATGCTGGGTCACTGTTATGTTACTGGTGTCAGTCATTAGACTGTGGCCATACTGGGGCATTGTTCTGGTACTGGTGTCATTCATTAGACTGTGGCCATGCTGGGGCACTGTTATGTTACTGGTGTCAGTCATTAGACTGTGGCCATACTGGGGCATTGTTCTGGTACTGGTGTCATTCATTAGACTGTGGCCATGCTGGGGCACTGTTATGTTACTGGTGTCAGTCATTAGACTGTGGCCATACTGGGGCATTGTTCTGGTACTGGTGTCATTCATTAGACTGTGGCCATGCTGGGTCACTGTTATGTTACTGGTGTCAGTCATTAGACTGTGGCCATACTGGGGCATTGTTCTGGTACTGGTGTCATTCATTAGACTGTGGCCATGCTGGGGCACTGTTATGTTACTGGTGTCAGTCATTAGACTGTGGCCATACTGGGGCATTGTTCTGGTACTGGTGTCATTCATTAGACTGTGGCCATGCTGGGTCACTGTTATGTTACTGGTGTCAGTCATTAGACTGTGGCCATACTGGGGCATTGTTCTGGTACTGGTGTCATTCATTAGACTGTGGCCATGCTGGGGCACTGTTATGTTACTGGTGTCAGTCATTAGACTGTGGCCATACTGTGGCAATGTTATGTTACTGGTGTCAGTCATTAGACTGTGGCCATGCTGGGTCACTGTTATGTTACTGGTGTCAGTCATTAGACTGTGGTCATGCTGGGGTACTGTTATGTTACTGGTGTCAGTCATTAGACTGTGGCCATACTGGGGCACTGTTATGTTACTGGTGTCAGTCATTAGACTGTGGCCATACTGGGGCACTGTTATGTTACTGGTGTTATATCATTAGACTGTAGCCATGCTGGGGCACTGTTATGTTACTGGTGTCAGTCAATAGACTGTGGCCATGCTGGGGCACTGTTATGTTACTGGTGTCAGTCATTAGACTGTGGCCATACTGGGGCACTGTTATGTTACTGGTGTCAGTCATTAGACTGTGGCCATACTGGGGCACTGTTATGTTACTGGTGTCAGTCATTAGACTGTGGCCATACTGGGACACTGTTATGTTACTGGTGTTATATCATTAGACTGTAGCCATGCTGGGGCACTGTTATGTTACTGGTGTCAGTCATTAGACTGTGGCCATACTGGGGCACTGTTATGTTACTGGTGTCAGTCATTAGACTGTGGCCATACTGGGGCACTGTTATGTTACTGGTGTCAGTCATTAGACTGTGGCCATACTGGGGCACTGTTATGTTACTGGTGTCAGTCATTAGACTGTGGCCATACTGGGGCACTGATCTGTTATTGGTTTTAGTCATGAGACTGTGGCCATACTGGGGCACTGTTATGTTACTGGTGTCAGTCATTAGACTGTGGCCATACTGGGGCACTGATCTGTTATTGGTTTTAGTCATGAGACTGTGGCCATACTGGGGTACTGTTATGTTACTGGTGTCAGTCATTAGACAGTGGCCATACTGGGGCACTGTTATGTTACTGGTGTCAGTCATTAGACTGTGGCCATACTGGGGCACTGTTATGTTACTGGTGTCAGTCATTAGACTGTGTCCATACTGGGGCACTGTTATGTTACAGGTGTCAGTCATTAGACTGTGGCAATACTGGGGTATTGTTATGTTACTGGTGTCAGTTATTAGACTGTGGCCATGCTGGGGCACTGTTCTGTTACTGGTGTCAGTCATTAGACTGTGGCCATGCTGGGGCACTGTTGTGTTACTGGTGTCAGTCATTAGACTGTGGCCATACTGGGGCACTGTTATATTACTGGTGTCAGTCATTAGACTGTGGCCATACTGGGGCACTGTTATGTTACTGGTGTCAGTCATTAGACTGTGGCCATACTGGGGCACTGTTATGTTACTGGTGTCAGTCATTAGACTGTGGCCATACTGGGGCATTGTTATGTTACTGGTGTCAGTCATTAGACTGTGGCCACGCTGGGGCACTGTTATGTTACTAGTGTCAGTCATTAGACTGTGGCCATACTGGGGTACTGTTATGTTACTGGTGTCAGTCATTAGACTGTGGCCATACTGGGGCATTGTTATGTTACTGGTGTCAGTCATTAGACTGTGGCCATGCTGGGGCACTGTTCTGTTACTGGTGTCAGTCATTAGACTGTGGCCATGCTGGGGCACTGTTCTGTTACTGGTGTCAGTCATTAGACTGTGGCCATGCTGGGGCACTGTTGTGTTACTGGTGTCAGTCATTAGACTGTGGCCATACTGGGGCACTGTTATATTACTGGTGTCAGTCATTAGACTGTGGCCATACTGGGGTACTGTTATGTTACTGGTGTCAGTCATTAGACTGTGGCCATACTGGGGCATTGTTATGTTACTTGTGTCAGTCATTAGACTGTGGCCATGCTGGGGCACTGTTATGTTACTAGTGTCAGTCATTAGACTGTGGCCATACTGGGGTACTGTTATGTTACTGGTGTCAGTCATTAGACTGTGGCCATACTGGGGCATTGTTATGTTACTGGTGTCAGTCATTAGACTGTGGCCATGCTGGGGCACTGTTCTGTTACTGGTGTCAGTCATTAGACTGTGGCCATGCTGGGGCACTGTTGTGTTATTTGTGTCAGTCATTAGACTGTGGCCATACTGGGGCACTGTTATGTTACTGGTGTCAGTCATTAGACTGTGGCCATACTGGGGTACTGTTATGTTACTAGTGTCAGTCATTAGACTGTGGCCATGCTGGGGCACTGTTGTGTTATTGGTGTCAGTCATTAGAGTGTGGCCATGCTGGGGCACTGTTATGTTACTGGTGTCAGTCATTAGACTGTGGCCATACTGGGGCACTGTTATGTTACTAGTGTCAGTCATTAGACTGTAGCCATGCTGGGGCACTGTTATGTTACTGGTGTCAGTCATTAGAGTGTGACCATACTGGGGCACTGTTATGTTACTGGTGTCAGTCATTAGACTGTGGCCATACTGGGGCACTGTTATGTTACTGGTTTTAGTTATGAGACTGTGGCCATACTGGGGTACTGTTCCTTTACTGTTGTCAGTCATTAGACTCTGGCCATACTGGGGCACTGTTCTGTCACTGGTGTCAGTAAGTAGACTGGCCATGCTGGGGTAGTTATATGACTGGTGTCAGTCATTACTCTGTGGCCATGCTGGGGTACTGTTATGTTACTGGTGTCAGTCATTAGACTGTGGCCATACTGGGGCACTGTTATGTTACTGGTGGCAGTCATTAGACTATGACCATGCTGTGGCACTGTTATGTTACTGGTGTCAGTCATTAGAATGCGGCCATACTGGGACACTGTTATGTTACTGGTGTCAGTCATTAGACTTCGGCCATACTGGGGCACTGTTCTGTTACTGATTTTAGTCATGAGACTGTGGCCAGGCTAGGGCATGCCATGAAAGGATTTAGTAGACCTCATCAACTCCAGTGTATAATTGTTGAAGTTTGGTAATTATCTTATCCATCTCTTCTTGTCGAACCTCTATGTCACATGACAGACACAGACAGGGAAAAAACTGACACATGCATGTATATCTACAAATATGTATGTGTGGTTATATATATATATATATATAGGGGAGGGGTCGGGCGTTTGTGTACATGTATGTACATGTTTATATATATATATATATATATATGGGGGAGGGGACGGGCGTTTGTGTACATGTTTATATATATATATATATATTCAAAATAGGGGCAGCGCAGAGCAGAGACATGGGGTAAAAACAACGGAAAAACGCACAGTCCCATCTCTACAGTCAACTTCTGGAAAACACATTAAGAATGATAGCCTTCATTCCAGTATCCATTGGGACACAACAAAACAAGTAGAGACATATTTCATCATCATCATCATCATTTAACTTCACATTCATACAAACACATTTCCTCATTATACCGACAGGTATAAAATATGCACTGTTGAAAAAGTTAGCTGCCAATGCGGTTAGAAAATTGCAAGAGATGGAGGATATCTGCGAATCATTGATGGGGCGTTTGCAGATCCAGTATCCGAGGTACACGTTCACCTTAATATCCGCTAGTATTGGACCTACCAATAATATGCTAACCTGCCTGGTTAGTATGTAGTTCAACTTGGATTTGCGGTTTAAGAATGCAGCTCCTTAAATCATAACATACGATTTAAAGGATGAACACTTACACAAGAGACGAAGACAATTCCCCTTTACAACATTGCAACCGGGAAGTGGCCGGTCAAAAGAGATAACATCCATCCATACATACAAATATACATGTACATACATATATAAATGTATATATATATTGGAGACTAGAGCCCAATGTTACCATTCTATTGTACAGCGATTTGAGACTCAATTTCTCTAATAACCAATTTTTCACTAATTTATTAATTTGTGTCCTATCAACACGTAAATTTATAAATCGGTAGCCAATCAGAGGACAGCATTGTGTTGCGTAGAGATTCCAGTTGTTAATCATTTTACTGTGTTGACCGTCATAAAGAGTCATAGCCGACACGGACTGGAGTCGAATATTGTCGTTCGATTGGTTATTGATTAGGCGAAGCCCGCTGATGAAGCCACATGCACCGATTATGAATTGTTGCATAATATATGGAAACAGAGGGTGCAGTGCACTCTATTACTGCATTAAGTGTGGCTGAAACTCGAGTTCAAGAACTACTGTAGGTACCCGTTTACGCGTGTTGTATTGAAGTGAATAACTGTGTATACTCTGGCAGTTTGTTTAATATTACCTATTGATACCCATGCTAGTTCCGTCGACGTATATATATATATATATATATATATATATATATATACATACATACATACATACATATATATACATATATATACATATATATATATATACATATAAGAAGAATTAAAATACTAGAGTGTGTTGGAGTTACACACCCTCTTCGTATTATAGAAATGACAGTAAAAGTATAGCTCAATATAATTAAACAGAGCCGAAGTATTATGAATACATCAATACATCAAAAGTCTTTATTAGCCAACAATGTTTCGTCCTATTGAGGACTCATCAGGGCAATTAAAGTTATAAGAAGCAATATCGGCCAATACAAGCCAAAAAACTCAGAAGAATATGGAGTGTACAAACATTAAAGAATAGGAAAATATCAAGTAAAAATTGCTAAGGAAGTGAATCACATTTTGAACCATATTACAAATATAGTCCAATGCAAAAACTAAAGCTAAACAAAGGTGGTGATATAGAGCGGGAATTATTGTACTATATATAATATAATATAATATAATATAATATAATTGATATTAATAATAATAATATTAAAAGGCCCAATATACATATATAGATATATATATACACATATACATATTTAAATATGTAAGTTTGTATATATATATGGTGGCTGCCAACTCGTTTTCGAGTACGGCCACTACTTTATATCCATGTTGGAGAACCCTTACCGATGCGCTGAACAAGTGTCACTTTTTAGTCCAGCCAGCGACTTGAAAACTCTGGTACAAACACTACACTTGTGTCAATTTTTGACACATAGTGCTGGGGCAATGGTACCATGTGATTACAAGTGCAGAGAGATCTCCAGATATAAAGCAATGCCTGTGCCGTGAAGCTTTTATAGTGAGCAAAGGCACTGCACAAACCCAGTCCCACTCTCTTAACCAAGATGATATTTACCAAAAAGAAGAACAAGTCAACATCATTGGATACCATCAGGGTTGCAGGTGTTATATCAGAGTTTTCCTTCTCCTAGAATTCTGCCTTGACAAAGGCTAAGGGGTCATCTCTCCTGGTTATTTTGGATGGCCATTGACTCTTAAGAGCTCCTTTGCCCTTTGACAGGTTTTGTTTTTAGTCCTGCAGGATGTCCAAAGTCACCCTCCTCACCAAGAAACCTTGGTGGGGTTCCAGTTTAGTCGCCAACGACCCGACCATGGGACAGGTTGTACTGGGATACATGTTACCAGTAGCACCAACTGGTGACATGACATACATATATATACATACATACATACATACATACATATATACTAGCAGAAGTACCCGGCGTTGCCCGGGTGTAAGTCGACCTTTGGTCTGTTAGAATGTGTGAAAGTTACTTCCCGCGCATCACAGGTTCAAAACTTCGAACTTCAATGGAAAAAAATAGGTTAGTAGACACAGGTGTGTAATTTATTAATTGTAGTTACACAGTGTATCGTTGAAATTGTTCTCTGCACGACTGACGGCAGTCAAAACCGCTTGATATTGAATGTTCAGTTAATTTAAAGCAGGGTGAAAATGTCGATTACTTTCAGGTTTTTTTTTTTTTTACAATTTTTGCGCTCACATGTGCAGAAGAAGAATTAAAAGAGCCTTTATCTTAACCGCGGCATAATGGCGAGTCTTTTGTGACAGTTTTCAAGAATATAGAACGTTCCTGTAAAAAGTTTTCCCATGTGTAACTTTGCCTTGTTTTTTTTGCGCAAAGTCGAGCCCCGCTTCAGTTTTATTGATTTTTTACATCAATGCGTGATCTCTGAAGTAGATTTGAGTAGCTAAAACCCTGTCCCGGTAAATTTGCTATAGGTGAAAAAAAGTTGATCAAAATTGTATCTAGGGTTATTGCCCTTTGCCACAGCCTCGTCTGACGGGATGTTGGTGATTCCTCCGTCAGCGCTTGTTGGCGACGAAGGCGAACATCAGCAAGCCTTGTCATACGTGATGTTGGTGACTCAACAAGCCGGGAAAGACGTCTATCAGCGAGTCGAGATTCGCGCTCAGCAGGTGTTTCATAGAGAAAATTAATTTATTTCTACTGGTTAGCTAAGCCAATGGCAGTGTCAATAGTAAATGAGAAAAGTCTAACATGAACAAAAGGGAATCAAGGTAAGACAATAAATTTAATATAACTACGATTAGAATGTAGTTGCTTAAAAGTGGTGACAGTTAGGATAAACGCAGTACTTGCTAACATTAAGGGAGAATATTGCATAAAGGATTAATCAATTGTGAATGAACTCATACCTGAGAACGCCTAATTCGTTGTCTCAAAGCAATAGCTGTACCTTTTTTGGAGGCAAGTCTTGAACGTTTCCGTGTGGGCATAACGACGTGTAACGAAGCTGTTAGGTTAGAGAGAGGTGATTAAATACAGAGAGAGATGACACCAGATTCGTTAGCATGGTTACTGGTGAATAGGAAGGTTTGGAAATATGATTACACTAACTTACCGAATTTTCCCGTCTATAAATTGCACTTAAAATAATTAAATTTAATCAAAAAACAGCTCTGCGCTTTATACTCCGGTGAGCTTTATGTATAAATAATACAATGGTAATCAATCACGGCTCTAACAGAAGTAATAGATCTAGACTAAAAGTAAAGAAGATAGCATTTTCTGGTTGGCCTTACACGCCATTGCGCGGACCTGATTTTAAATGATACGCCTTATATCCTGGTGAGCCTTATAGAGCGGAAAATATATATTGGAAAAGAATACGAATTCATGACCAAGGTGTGACAAAATAGGCGTCTATACAGCGCCTGAAACAAACTTGTCCAAAACCCTAGGATTTTTCTCGTTAAGTATCCACCCAAAAGGAACCGTTTTTTAGTTACAAAAAGTAACCAAAGTGTATAGTAGCTATATTTCTGACATATCATGCCAAAAAGAACAATATACTCAAAAAATGTTCTAAAGTACATTCAATCTCTCTTTTTGACCGATATCGTAATAAGCAAGTTATCGATTTTTTATTGGCTGTCAGTGTCTATCTGCATGCAGGTGTGCACGTGTGCGCAATTAATTGCAAATACGCTCATAACATTTAGTTGTAAGCAGAACAAAAAATGCCATTAGAGGTGGGCTAATAATGAAGACACAAACCCTGGTGAACTTACGTTTAAACACCCGAAAAGTTACTCACTTCCCGTGCAAAAGACTGTATTATAAATTAAGTAATTTTTTAGAATCTTTTGTTTAAAAAAGGAAAACATTGGTACGACGTAAATTTTTTTACTTGTATTGTATGTGTACAACACAACTTGGTCAACGTATTATTTAGTAATTTTTTTTTCAAAAAGCATGATTATTTAAGACTGTTTGAAAATTTACTCACAGCTTTTAGATTCACAAAAGACACCATTAAATTTGGTTCCCTTTTCAGATAGGGATAATACTGTATTTCCACTTGAATAAGGTGGAATATGAAAAGAGAAACTCTTTAATGGTCGGTCGTTTACTGAGACAGCTGGGAAGACATGCAGCTGGCCGTCCAATCAATAACGCACGTCCTTATATGGGCATATGAAATTTATTTTTATTGCGCCAGATATAAACTAAGAGTTCTTGTGTTCGAATTCACATAAAATTTCATTGG
>OZ024755.1:39300034-39302534 GCA_964016885.1 Eledone cirrhosa
TGCTCACATTTCAACCAGGTTTGATAGTCTTTGTTCTCTCGTTCACGATTTCACCGAACTTAAATTCATAGACATCTGGGACTTGTCTCCTTCTTCCTCACTTTCTGTTGCTTCACCATTTTGTTTGTTTACCCTCGCGTCCCCTTTATTTACGTGTCCCAACGACTTTTTTTAGCTGTTGCTCGCACCAACCGGAGGTATATGGTCTTTAAAGCGATGAAATGCCTATGATAGTTGGAAGATCACTGATGAAGGACAAACTTTTTTCATATATACATATACATATATATATATACGATATTAAACAAATGGAAACTATATTTATAAAACCATATTTATTTCATTATACATATTTCAGGGACCATATTAAAAATATGGCATGCCTTCGTCAGATAAAATACAATATATAAACAGTTTTATAAATAATTTTGACGTACCATATTATAAGCGACCATTAAATTAGGAAGCTGTCTGGGTCTGACTACCCAGACAGCTTCCTAATTTAATGGTCGCTTATAATATGGTACGTCAAAATTATTTATAAAACTGTTTATATATTGTATTTTATCTGACGAAGGCATGCCATATTTTTAATATGGTATCCCTGAAATATGTATAATGAAATAAATATGGTATTATAAATATAGTTTCCAATTGTTTAATATCGTATATATACTCCAAAAACTTGTCGAGTGCTTTATATCAGTTATAAAATATATACTTGTTGTAACACAACAATTTTAAATAAAACCTTTGCATATATATATATATATATACATATATACATATATATATATATATATATATATATACATATATATATATATATACATATATATAAATACATGAATTGATGTATGACATACCTCAACGGCTTTGATGGTTGAGGTCCAGTATTGGCAGTGATTTATTACAACAAATCTCAATATTTATATACCACAAATAATAACATGATAAACTTAAATTTAATGAAGAAGAGGATGTGGAGCGATATATAAGTATAAGGAGGGGGTGAGTATGAAGAAATGCATGAAGAAATATATAAATATATACATAAATTAATATTTAAATGCGTAAATATATGTTAGAGAAGAGAAATGAAGAGAGAGAGAGGGGGGAAGAGATATAAGAGAGAAGAAGAAGAAAAACGTAACTGCAAAAAAGAAAGAAAGAAAGAAGGAAGAAGGAGAAAAATGATGCGTGACCGTTGTTTTCAAATATTAAGTCTATTTGACTTAATATTTGAAATATCTTTTGGCTTTCAAAGCACTTAGATAACATAAATGATCACACTAGTTGAACGAGTTTGTTTACATTCTTCGTAAATAATTTTTGTTCTATCCAAATGGATTAATAATGTATATTTAACATGATTTATTCAGTTTAATAATATATGAAAAATCTTTAAAGGAAAACTATATATATTAAGATGTAATTACAGAACTGAAATCGAAATAATAATACTTTTAAGAGAAATTATAACTACTTATTAATCATTTAAGAAAATGACAACCAATGAATTGAAATGTTTTGATAATGGAAATAGAATAATTCAGATAATAATTCTTAACATAATATAAAATACATATACTGATGGTGATATGTGCATAGGTTGTAGTAAATATCCTTATACATATTTAATATGTATTTAAACTTGCTTTATAGATAAAAATGTTTTTGAATTTTGTAACAAAATATTTAGTAAATATATTAATTAAACTATGCTTCTGATTATTATAGAAAATATTTTTATATTGTTTAATTTTGATATAATATATTAGTATAATTAGCTTAAACATAACCAAATACAAAAGATATTAAAAAGATTTCATGGTTTTTAATTGGTTGCTTCTATTTGACTTAACATTTGAAAACAACGGTCACGCATCATGTCTCTTTCATCCTTCTTTCTTTCTTTTTTTGCAGTTTTGTCTTTCTTCTCTCTTCTCTCCCCCTCTCCCCCTCTCTCTCTCTCTCTCTCTTCCTTACTCTTCCCTAACACATATATTTACGCATTTAAATATTTATGTATATATTTATATATTTCTTCTTGCATTTCCTCATACTCACCTCCTCCTTATACCTATATCTCGCTCTACATCCTCTTCTTCATTAAATTTAAGTTTATCATGTTATTATTTGTGGTATATAAATGTTGAGATTTGTTGTAATAAATCATTGCCAATACTGGAATTGAACCATCAGGGCCGTTGAGGTATGTCATACATCAATTCATGAATTTTATCTGAGGAGGACGTACTGAAAAAACAGCACAGTACCTTCGAAATATATATAATAAAACATATATTTTGATTATGTGAATGTCTTCATTTATTAATATTTTGAATAATATTAATAACTCCAGAAAACTTCTTTGTAGAGTGCTTTTAATCTATTGTAAAACTATATTCATTGAGTAATTAATGAACCATATTAATCTTTGTTATATATATATATATGTTTATATATATTTATATATATATATATATATATATATATA
>OZ024755.1:39310034-39312534 GCA_964016885.1 Eledone cirrhosa
TCATACAAATTGAGAGATTTAGGAGGGAGGGAGTACTGTACTTATTTAATTATAGTGTTAAGGAGACGGAGAGAAATAAAAAATGAAGAGAAAACAGAGAGAGAGAGAGAAAGATAGAGGTGGGGGTAAAAAGAGGTAGACCAAATAATAATAATTATTATATATGGGGAGGTGAGAGAAATAGGAGAGAAGTAAGAGAGAAAACAAGAGAGAAACTCCAGAGGCAAAGTTAAAATAACCGATACTTAGACTTCATCAAATATAAAGAGGGAGGAGAAGAAAGAGCTATATCTAGAGAGAGGGATGATAGATTTACATCTTTACGTTATGTCCTATCAATTTGATTATCAATTCATATGAATTGGTTATTATAATGTAAATATCAATATTCATGAATGAGACATCGATATATAATGTGTGAAAAATAATGGCCATATGTTTAGTTTAAAATTCTGAGGTCGATGTACCAAAAACTGAGATAAAACTTCAAAAAATACGGAAATATATAAGTATATATGTACTTTCCGGAAAAGGAAAGAAAGAGAAAAAGAGAAGGTCATCTCAAGTTCTAGTTGATACTATAGACATACCCATGATCTTACGTGATCAACTCTGTAATTTCTTGTTTCACAGAAAAAAATGTTTTCCCTTGTGTTATAAAAGATTTTACTATATATATATATACATAAAAAAATATATATATACATAAAAAATATATATTAATACTCCTGCCCTCACATACATGATTATGGTTCATGTATAGAATATTATGCATATCTGTAACATATCCAGAGCTATACCCACACATACATATATATATATATATATATGTATGCACACATATATGTACATGGACAGATAAAATAAACAGATAAAATAAAATATACTCTGTAATCATTCCATATTCATATTATTACATATGGCCTTTGTACAGAGACAACCAGATATTAATATACCAGCACAGAGATATCAAAACGTTAAAAATATTTTCATCACTCCCTAGAGTATCTCGGGCCGTAAAAAACACAGTATGCACCCCATATCAACCACAGAAATCTACCCTTCCAATTTATCTGACAATATATTGCCAAGTTCATTAGAAGCAATCAAAATCAAAAATCAAACAAAAAACCAAAAATTATTCAACAAAACTTATTTAGCAGAAATCATTTAAAAGATTTAGGAGACCCTGTTGTTCTACAGATGCTCTTATATTTAGTATAGAAGTTTATCTAGCGTAAAATTTATTCAATAGATTGGCAGCATCTACATTTTAGGGTAGTTTAATTACATCATTAGTATATATTTATGAAGAAGGTTTAAAAGAAAAAGTTGAAGGAATCGAAAGATTTATCGTCAGGTTTCATACATTAATTAAATATCTTAGCTAATTATACTACATCTTAAATTTATATTTATATTTAAACGTTGAGTTCAATCTATGTCTGCAGCAACTGAATAAATTGCTCCTTAAATTAAGGGAATTTTTAGATTTTAATATAAAGAATATCTCCTCCACACAGAGGTCACATGTCTCAGATGAGGAATTAAAAGGAATCCCTCTTGAGACAATATTCCAAAACATCGAATACCCAACGTTATCATGTTTAAGTTGCCAGAGTAAGCCTGATAGTGAAGTTGAAGATTTCTTGTTTGGATCTGTGAAAGAATTCTTATGATTATATAGTATCAACTAGAACTTGAGATGACCTTCTCTTTTTCTCTTTCTTTCCTTTTCCGGAAAGTACATATATACTTATATATTTCCGTATTTTTTGAAGTTTTATCTCAGTTTTTGGTACATCGACATCAGAATTTTAAACTAAACATATGGCCATTATTTTTCACACATTATATATCTATGTCTCATTCATGAATATTGATATTTACATTATAATACCCAATTCATATGAATTGATAATTCAAATTGATAGGACATAACGTAAAGATGTAAATCTATCATCCCTCTCTCTAGATATAGCTCTTTCTTCTCCTCCCTCTTTATATTTGATGAAGTCTAAGTATCGGTTATTTTAACTTTGCCTCTCGAGTTTCTCTCTTGTTTTCTCTCTTACTTCTCTCCTATTTCTCTCACCTCCCCATATATAATAATAATTATTATTTGGTCTACCTCTTTTTTCCCCCCACCTCTATCTTTCTCTCTCTCTCTGTTTTCTCTTCATTTTTTATTTCTCTCCGTCTCCTTAACACTATAACTAAATAAGTACAGTACTCCCTCCCTTCTAAATCTCTCAATTTGTATGATGAATTATTATTATTCATCTGTTGCCTCAGCTGCCTCTCTTTTTTCACCTCCTCACTATTTCTCTCTCCCCTATCTCTCTCTATTTCTCTCTGTTTTTCTTTACATACATTTCTTCTTTTTCTCAGTCTTTCTTTTTAACTGTGCTTAACACTAAATATTTATAAACATTTCACTACCAAACCAACTTCTTACATAAAAGTTAATCAATATTTATGGTACGTCAAAATTATTTAT
>OZ024755.1:39317534-39320034 GCA_964016885.1 Eledone cirrhosa
TTGGTAGATTCTGTAAAACAAGATAATGGGTTGATTTCTGGTTTGTAAAGATAGATAAAATAATACCTTTTAAAACTGATGGATGGCTTCAAGGGTGCACAAGGGCGAAACTGAGCTCTGTGTTTCAAAATAGAGGAAGCAAGACTGAAGGTATACGTCTTAGTGGTTAGCGTGTTCGGTTTACGATCGTAAGGTCGTCAGTTCGATTCCAGTCGACACGCTGTACTCTTGAGCATGACACTCTATTTCCCGTTGCTTCAGTTCCCTCAACCAGCAAAAATGAGCTGTATATGTAATGCATATGGCCAGCCTTGTCACTCATTATGTAACTGAATCTTCCTGAGGATTACAAAGGTACACGTGCTTGTGGAATGCTCAGCCATTTGCACGTTAATTTCACTAGCAGGTTGTTCTGATGATCGAATTAGATGGAACACAGATCGTTGGAACTGAGAGAAGGCCAAGATAATAGCTGAAGAGGAAAGAAAAAGAAAGGTGTACTTTTGCATATGTAAGGATCAAATACTGAAGGTAGGGTTTAGTGGTATGAGGGCTGGGTTCACAAACATAAGATCATGAGATCGATTCCTGAGTCAGTCGGTGCTAGTTCCACAAAAGAAAAAAAACATCGATAAAATAAGAAGTAGACCTGAAAATAAGTCTTGAGACCGTTCTAATAACTTTTCCAATAAAACAAAACAACAAACACATACATACACTCACACATGTATATATACATATATATATGTATAGGGGTAAGCGCGTGTTATAGGACGCCTATTTTATAGTGAGTGCCTTATTCTTGCCTCATATTTTGTTAATACCGACTCTATTGTGGTCCACAGTCAAGCTGTGTAAATAGTCTGATCACAGCTAAATACTCTTCTTCAATCGCCTGGTTTTATTTTAGTATAAATCGGTTGATTGACAAGGCGATCATAGGACTAATGTATGCTTGGTTCTTTATATTCAACGAGGTCCGCGGAGGCCATTTCGAATACAACTGTCCTCTGATTATTACAATTCAAGCATACCTAGGATTCCCTCCATAGAATTAGTCATCCGATATCCTGAGGAATCACCCAAAAGTTTTGGTCTATAACAAGAAATTAAGTTTATTCTTCAGAACGTTTGCCATTTGCCCGTTACAGAAGTTAGATTCCTTTCATGATTATTAATGGTAATATTTTAAACAAGTACTCTAGCAGAATCAATAGAGCGGCGGACACTACTTTGCAGTACTTGTCCCAGCTTCGCCGGTTGACTTTGTCTTTTAAACATCCAAGGTTGATACCTCTCTAAAACTGGAGACAATATAATTGACTTTCTCCTTCCTCAAGTACCTAGCTCTGTACTTAAATTAGAAACCAATATTTTAAACAAACAAACAAAAAAGAAGGGTAAATACTATCAAAATTAGTTCTCCGGTATCAAGAATTATTTTACTAAAGATAAATGGGACAAAGACAGTGAGACTTACAGAGCAAACAAAAACACGGTTAACATAATCATGTAGCTTCAATCTTCAGCTGCCTGGTGAATATCATAGCAGTTTCGCACACCCGGGACATAACTGTTAGTCACGACGGCGTGGAACAATGATAAGAAATAGTTTAACAATGCTGGCGAAATCAACAAAGTACATCCTCAACCAGTATCATTTCTGTAATGACATGTACCGACACGTGACTACAAATATTTTGCATGAAAATTAAGTAATTATATACTTAAATTAGATGCAACAGTTTTACTTTATGACTGGCAGGCGTATGCAAACATAATAGATCTTAGAAGAGAAAATAGATTAACCTTGTCAATATTTGTTTGGTTCAAACATTCCCCAAAAGAAAATAAGTAGCATAAAATTTTGAAATTTAAATCGTTTATTTTATGACAAAAGTGAACAAACCACACATTATAAATATCTGTCACACATGTTCGTAAGCAGAGAGATAAAGTCATGAGATGTTTAATCAAAAATTAGAATATATTTGAATATCAATCAGAATTTGTCTTTGAAACTGATGGTTCCTGTGTTTAATGAAAATGGCAAACCGGAAAAAAAGAAAGACGCACTGAAGAATTACACACATGCACACCTGTGTTCACACACACACACACACACACACACACACACACACACACACGCACACACACACACGCACACACACACACACACACACACACACACACACACACACACACACACACATATATATATATACATATGTACATATATATATATGTATTAATATAGAAAGTCGTTCTTAAATAGGAAAACAAATAGAAGTATGTGAAAAGATTTCTTCAGCTCAAAATATGAGATTTATTACAGTAAGCTATTCAGAAAGCTACATAAAATTTTTAATTGTTTGAATTCCTTGAAATGTTTACAATTTGATATCAATAACTACTATGCTTCAACCCCTATCCCTTCTAGATAAAATATTATCTTTTGCTACTAGACTTACAGATAGAGCATAAATTAAAATTAAAATTG
>OZ024755.1:39325034-39327534 GCA_964016885.1 Eledone cirrhosa
ACCGAGACAACTCATCGCGAAAAAAACAATGTTTACATTTAAGCAAGATGATAGTGACTCGTATATATATATATATATATATATATATATATATATATATATATATATATATATATATAAAATATAAAAATATATATATATATATATATATATATATATATAAATATATATATATATATATAAATATATATATATATATATATGACCATACCAGAATCAACATACTGATTGCGGATTTGGTACGGGTGATGAGAAACGTGTCCCGCATGTGCAACCCCGAAGAACTAGAGAGACACATACAACACTTCATCCACCGTATGCAGTTCTCTGGTTACAATCAGAGAGATAAAATCAGAGTGTATAGAGGAGCCAGAACCAAATGGGAAAAAAAGTAAATAATGACACAAATGGGACCTGCCCCTTGTATAGGAGCAAATTTTATAATAGAATAGAAAGAACTAGGAATAAGGCTAATAGAATAAACTCATGGTATGATAGCAATAAATACCAGAGTGTAATGTTCATCGATACAACTCCTAGAGGTGAATTAGCTTACAAATTTAGAAGGGCCCTAGATAAACATAAACTCAATATTAAGATAGTAGAAATACAAGGTACCTCCGTAAAAACACTTATTAGCAAGACATACCCTTTTCAAAGACCCCCTGTATAGATAAGAAATGTATAACCTGTAAATTAAACCCCCATATTAACTGTAAAACTAGAAATGTAGTATATAGCATAAGATGTACCGAAGGACAATGTAGAGACAAAAATAAAGTGTACATAGGTGAGACAGCTCGTAGTGTAGGGGAACGGATAAATGAACACGGGCCAGACCTTCAAGATAGTAAAGAATCATCTGTACTCTACCAACATGCTAAAATAGAACATAAGTGTAAATTAGAGGACATAGAAATAAAAATAGAATCTACACACAGAAAAGACGCAATGTTTAGACAAATCACAGAGGCAATAAACATAAAAGAATTACAACCAAAATTAAATAGAAATCATGAGTGGAACAGCAACATCACAACTTACAATTAAGGACAAAATGAAAACACACACGCACATAGAACAAACAACCAACCTGTAACATGTAAATAAACAAATAAATAAACGAATATAAAAACACACAGACACCCGGATGTGGCGCATGCGCAGACTGAGCACACAACACACACACAGAAACAAAATGGCGTAGGACAGAACAAAGGAGAGGCACAAAAACAAAGAAAAGAATCCCCAGTCACTGAAGAGGTCACAGAATGTGTAACGAAAGAACTTTGACAATATATAAACAACCATCCGGTTGTGGAACCAACCAACCAACGGGAAATTTATAAATTCCTCAATTTATAAATTTATTATAATAAATTGAAGTGAAAGTTACTGGTGCGTGTGTTTCTTATTGGCAACATGACCCTCCTAAAGTATAACAATATCGGTTTCAACACACGATTTCAGATAAAGAATCTTGCTAAACAAATTCAGAAACGAAATATATATATATATATATATATATATATATATATATATATATATATATATATATATATATATATAAATTTAATAATATTAAATAAATGGAAACTATATTTATAAAACAATATTTATTCTATTATATATATTTCAAGGGTACCAAAACTTTGGTACGCTCTTATCAGATAAAATACAAAGTTTGTTTTATAAATATTGACATAACCAGGAAAGAATAACTTAACGGTTCAAGATTTTCCTGGATAGTGAAGGAAAGAAGGGAAAGAGAAGAAAAGTCAAATATTTCAAATTATTATGATGAGTATGCAAATGAGGGCTGAAAAAAAACGTTATTTTTAGACGCTATGTAGATTTAAATAATTAGGATATATATGTATGTATGTGTTGGAAGAAGAAAGAGAAAGAAAGAAAAGCCTGTATCTACGTGAATTTAAAAAGAATTAACAGTTTGTAGGAATTGTGGAATATGATTCCAGAATTTAAAGAAATATTTAGCTATATTATGAGTTATAATATTATATATATAATCAATTAGATTATATGAAGAATTATGGTTGTAAGTACATTTTATCTTATTATATTGCAACAGGTTGTAAGTATATAAATATCTATATAGATTAATAAGTGTGCAAGTATAAGTATTATTGGTGATTTTATAGAATTAAATCACAATTATTAGTTGTTTACATTTCTCATATGATTTACGAAGGATGTTGATTTTGCATTTTACACAAAAAAAAACATCCTTACGGGGTCGATAAAATAAAGTACCAGTAATGCACTGGATAATTGCTGGCCTTGTGCCAAAAGTAGAAACAATTATCATTGAATATTATAATCCAGAAAAACTGTCGAGTGCTTTGAATCAGTTATAAAGATTTATATATATATTTAATATAGAAATGGCTTCTACAGGACTAGAACTGTTTCATTCGGAAGAAATCATCAAGAAATCCTTTCCTGATGATTTCTTCCGAATGAAACAGTTCGAGTCCAG
>OZ024755.1:39335034-39347534 GCA_964016885.1 Eledone cirrhosa
GTTGTGACTCCTGCTACTGGGTGCATGACATGGTAAGCTCCCTATGAAATACATACATATATACATAAATACATACATATATACATACATATATACATAAATATATACTCTGTTAAGGGTACTGCAATTGCTTGGAGGAATCTAAAGTTTGGTGCATTTTAGGTTACGGCCAGTCACACAAACCCCTAAAATATCCTAAACAAGCAATGCCTGTGCTTTGAATGTTTTTGAATTGTGGAAAGGCCTTGCACTCGACCAATCCCACTCTCTGAGCATCGAAAACAGTACCCGAAAAGGAGAACTGGTCAACATCATCGGATGCTTCCGAAGCTACTGGGTTTTTTTCAGAGTTTCCCTCTCCTACAAAGGTGTTGTGACAACAACTGGGGGCCTTTCACTCCCAGATGAAAAAAAAGTACTATTTGAATGGCCGTTGACCCTGCTGACTTCCTCCGCCCTTTGCCGGATCTTGTATTTCATCCCGCAGGGTGTCCAAATATCACCCTCCTCACCAAGCAAGCTTGGTGGGGTTGCCGGTTTGTTCGCCGACGACCCGACCATGAGACATGTTGTACTGGGTTACATGTTACCAGTAGCTCTCGAGAGCAACCTGACATAACGTAAAGACATACATACATATATGCATGCATACATAACTGCATGTACACATTTACTAATACTAAGTATATGCACATTCACAAATATAACTCAAAACATACACACCCACACATACAATAATATTCATACCTGCACACACATGCATGCATGCATGCATGCAGACATGCATACATATCTAACTAGTTGATGTAGTGTAAATTCCAATAAGAGAGTCTTGTGTCTATGTTAGAAACCGACTCTCCCTCTATTGGCAAAAATTTTTGAAATTATAAAACCAGAAGAACATACATACATACATACATACATACATACATACATACATACATTAGTTAGGAAATTACAAACACAACTAGTTAGGAAATTACAAGTACAATCCATTAATGGAACAGTAAAAATATGTAAAACATTCCAAAAATGTTGCATCTAATAACTGCATATACACTTGTACAGATACAAAGCATATACACATGCACACATACAACTCAAAACATACACATTCACACATACAATAACATCCATATCTACACATGCATGCATACATACATATCTACCTAGTTGATGTTGTGTAAATTCCAGTGAGAGAGTCTTGTGTCTATGTTAGAAACCGACTCTCTCTCTCTATTGGTAAAACTTTGTGAAAGTATAAAACCAGAAGAACATACATACATACATACATACATACATACATACATACATACATACATACATACATACATACATACATACATACATACATACATACACACATGGTGGTAACCAACTCACTGTTGAAAATAATCCGCTTTTACAGTGAAATGTCGTGACTAACACTTCCCAAACACCAACAAAATATTAGTGAATGAGAAAGTCGCGTAATTGAATGAAGTATTACGCGTGTGAGTGTGATCTTTTGAGAAAGTAAACTATGGAAGGGGATGTATTTTATAGTGGCAGAAGATTAAGCTACCTAGACTGCCAAGCATATGATTAAAAAGAGTTCAGTTTCTGCATACATTTGTGTCCATATAGATATTAAATATAGATATTGAATAGAAGTGTTGAAATATTTCTCTTACATACATTGTTTCAAAATAATCAATAGATTTTCTCTAAAGTATAGAATAGCGTTGAAACAAAACACTGCTAACGCATCAGTAATTTATATATCATATATCATGTTTCTATGTGTATATATCTTTAAGTATGAACTATATGAATCTTTAATATTAAAATGTATATGACATATGTATGTGTGTTTGTGTATAGAAATACCTACACACACACACACATATATATATATATATATATATATATACAAACTTACATATTTGTATATGTATGTAGGAGGTATATATATATATATATATATATATATATATATATATATATATATATATATATATACTTATATATACACATATACATATTTAAATATGTAAGTTTGTATATATATATCGTGGCTGCCAACTCGTTTTCGAGTACGGCCACTACTTTATATCCATGTAGGAGAACACCTACCGATGCGCTGAACGAGTGTGACTTTTTAGTCCAGCCAGCGACTTGAAAACTCTGGTACAAACACTACACTTGTGACAATTATTGACACATAGTGCTGGGCCCATGGTACCATGTGACGACAAGTGCAGAGAGATCTCCAGATATAAAGCAATTCCTGTGCCGTGAAGCTTTTATAGTGAGCAAAGGCACTGCACAAAGCCAGTCCCACTCTCTTAACCAAGATGATATTTACCAAAAAGAACAAATCAACATCATTGGATACCATGAGGGTTGCAGGTGTTATATCAGAGTTTTCCTTCTCCTAGAATTCTGCCTTGACAAATGCTAAGGGGTCATCTCTCCCGGTGATTTTGGATGGCCATTGACCCTTAAGAGTTCCTTTGCCCTTTGACAGGTTTGTTTTTAGTCCTGCAGGATGACTAAAGTCACCCTCCTCACCAAGAAACCTTGGTGGGGTTGCCAGTTAAGTCGCCAACGACCCGACCATGAGACAGGTTGTACTGGGATACATGTTACCGGTAGCACCAACTGGTGACCTGACATATATATATGAAAAACCACAGACATATATATATATGAAAAACCACCTGACATATATATATGAAAAACCACAGACCCTCCATCTCAACTCTACTTTTGAAAAGCAGAAGAACTGCGAAACCGGTAAAGGATATATATATACACACACACATATATATATATATATATATATAGAAAAAAAGATGAAATCGAAAATGCAACTGGAGTCTTATTTTTTTTTTAAATATATATATTTATTTGGTTCCTTTACCGGTTTCGCAGTTCTTCTGCTTTTATATATATATATATGTGTATATATATATATATATATATATATATATATACACACACACATATACATATTTAAATATGTAAGTTTGTATATATATATTTATAAATACACACACACACACACACATATACATATTTAAATATGTAAGTTTGTATATATATACACACCCACACCCACATATACATATTTAAATATGTAAGTTTGTATATATATATATATATATATATATACATACATATATATATATACATACATATGTGTATGTTTTTTTAAAAAATAAGTATATATACACATATATCTATGTGTGGGCGAACGGATACACACACTTGAAAGAAAAATTCAAGTCTGTATGTTAATTAAGTGCAAACACAAAACCAACCATGCATATCTTTACTATCTCTAATCCTTCTATAGATTTAGAAAAATAACCAACGCCAAATAATGTATTCTATAAAAATGTCAAAACAACAGATGGGAATCTAATTACCCACTGCTATCAAAAATTTCTATCCACTTCCTTAACTATTCTTCTAACAGCTCCACTCCTCCCTCTTAATATTCTCTATAAAAACCAAACAAGTTCTCAATGAGATTATTCTGATAAAATGATAGTTGAAAATAACATTGAAATATTGAGTGTCTGCATAATTAATACTTTGTGGATAGCAGCTGTTTTCAGGTTATATAACTGTTATTGAAACACGTGTCAATAAATTCCTTTTACTGAACTGTATCCATTTAAATCCTTCTACATATATATATATATATATATATATATATATATATACACACACATACATATAAATATGTAAGTTTGTATATATATGTATATATACACACACACATACATATATATATTCAAATATGTAAGTTTGTATATATGTATATATATATATATATATATATATATATATATATATATATATATATGATTGTATGTATATGCGTATATATATAATGAAAGGGAAAAAGAGAGAGAGGTGCAGATAGATAGATAGAGAGAGGGAGAGAGAGAGTGACTGAGCGAGAGAGAGAGAGAGAGTGAGAGAGAGAGAGAGAGAGAGAGAGAGAGAGAGAGAGAGAGAGAGAGAGAGAGAGAAGGAATGATAGTGTTTAGAAGGCTCCATATTTTGGTAAGAGGTAATCTATAGCGAGGAATAAATGTTGCCAAATTCTCCAGAATATTATGCAGCTTCTAGTTTTGATATATTACATGTTGGTATTCTTCAGAAATGTCTCCATTAGTGTTATGTGAGAATGGCTTTGGCAATTAACACTTCTATCATCGTTTCATATTACCACCTTCTTGGATATCAATATTCCCAAGTCAACATTACTCTATCATCAACGCATCATATATATATATATATATATATATATATATATATATATATATATATATATACGCACATATTTATATATATATATATATATATATATATATATATATATATATATATATATATATATATATATATATATATATATATATATTTATATATATATATTTATATTTATATATATATATTTATATATATAAATATATATTTATATATATATATATTTATATATATATATATATTCATATATATATATATATATATTTACATATATATATATATTTAAATGTAAGTATGTATGTATACGTACATACATATATGTATACAGACGTACAGTAGCATGTATATATATATATACATACAGGCACACATATATATATGTACGTATCAGTTTACCGAACATTTATTATAATGTTCGCTTTGTTCGTTTGTAAACAAACGGACAGCCTGATTTACGCCGTACAGTGTTCAGGCAACCACGTCACCTTTTTGTTCAACACTGACACAGGAACGATGTACTAGTTTCAAGCTTGTTAGCTATCGTCAGCACCGTATACCTTTCTGCCAGATGGTTGAACGTTGGTACAAACGAACAAAGCGAACATTATAATAAATGTTCGGTAAACTGACACATACATATATATATGTGTGCCTGTATATATATATATATATATATATATATATATATATATATATATATATATATATATATATATATATATATATATATATATATATATACATGCTACTGTACGTCTGTATACATATATGTATGTACGTATACATACATACTTACATTTAAGTAAGTGCCGTACTAAGAGTGAGAAATGAAATTTCGTTTCATTCTATTCCATTTATCGTTTTCGGTGCGCCTGGCCGACTGAACTCACTCGATATGCAAATTAGGCTGCTCAGCCGTTAATTTTCATAAGGAAAGTATATACTTTCGAACGTTCAACCATCTGGCAGAAAGGTATACGGTGCTGACGCTGCCCTTTTACAGCAGGATCTGGATGCCATATACAAATGGGCGGAAGAAAACAACATGCAGTTTAATGCTGGCAAATTCCAAGCCCTACAATACAAACCTCCAAACAAACCTGCAAACACAAATATAGTACAACACAACTACACAGGACCAGGAGGGACCGATATCCCCGTGTCAAAATCGATACGAGACCTGGGCATAGACATGAGCGATGATGCATCTTTTTCTTCACACATCATGAAAGTGGCGACAATGTGCAGACGACTCGCTGGCTGCATCTTGAGGACATTCCGGACAAGAGATCGAGACACCATGTTGACACTATGGAGGACATTTGTCCTAAGTCGCCTGGACTACTGCTCCCAGTTGTGGTCACCCCATAGTGTCAAACTAACCACGGAGCTTGAGGCAATCCAGCGAAGCTTCACCAAGATGATTGCCAAGATGAGGGAGACAAGCTACTGGGAGAGGCTGAAGGAACTGAACCTCTACTCCTTGGAGCGAAGACGGGAGAGATACGCAGTGATATACATGTGGAAAATCCTGGAGGGACTAGCACCAAACTTTGGCATTGGGATCTGGACCAACTGTCGAACAGGACGTCACTGTGTGGTGCCAAAGGTCCCGTCTTCCACATCTAGAATAAGGAGCAGGTATTGCAATAGCCTGGGATTCAAGGGCCCTCAACTCTTCAACAAGCTGCCGAGGGATCTGAGAGATTTGCATGACGCGGAGGTGGGTGTCTTCAAGAAACATCTCGACACCTTGTTATCCAGGATCCCGGATGAGCCCACAGCAAGACACGAGGGAAACCTAAGGGCAGCAGCAACAAACTCCCTCTTACACCAGTAGCCAACCTATACAGGCTGGAGATAAAATGTGTAACAACAAGGGCGGTGCCCCAGCATGGCCTCAGTCGGATGGCTGAAACAGGTAAAAGAGTAAAAGAGTGTATATATATATTTATATATATATATATATATATTTATATCTATATATATATTTATATATATATATATATTTATATATATATATATTTATATATATATATATATATATATATATATATATATATATATTTTTATATATTTATATATATATATATATATATATATATATTTTTATATATTTATATATATATATATATATATATTTTTTTTTATATATATATATATATATTTATATATATATATATATATTTATATAATTAAGTTAAAAATGTACATCTACATATGCATACTGAAATACTAGTATGCATATGAATACACACACGTATACATATGTAGAGGTACCAAGTCTTTCACTGGTTACTTTACTGTGAGTATCCAGCTATTCTGTATGTAAACACACAGACAAACCGGTTTTTAGAGTCATACTGGTTTTTGAGGAAACACCTTTCCTCTATTCTCCAGAAAGCCAGACAAGGAATATTGAACTAGTTTCGTTGTTGTTACAACTCATCAGCAATATTTACCTATCTACCGGCCTTTCTGGAGAATCGTAAAAGCACATATCGTTATATGCTTTTTCTATGAAAATTAGTAGTGGGCAGACTAATTTGCATAGAGTGTGAGTACGTACCGGTTCAACGGAGACGATAAAAACAAATAACGAAACGAAATTAAATTTCGTTTCGTTTGTAACTCACTTTTTTATGACTGACGCTTAAACAATTAAGTTAAAAATGTACATCTACATATGCATACTGAAATACTAGTATGCATATGAATACACACACGTATACATATGTAGATGTACCAAGTCTTTCACTGGTTACTTTACTGTGAGTATCCAGCTATTCTGTATGTAAACACACAGACAAACCGGTTTTTAGAGTCATACTGGTTTTTGAGGAAACACCTTTCCTCTATTCTCCAGAAAGCCAGACAAGGAATATTGAACTAGTTTCGTTGTTGTTACAACTCATCAGCAATATTTACCTATCTACCGGCCTTTCTGGAGAATCGTAAAAGCACATATCGTTATATGCTTTTTCTATGAAAATAACGATATGTGCTTTTACGATTCTTCAGAAAGGCCGGTAGATAGGTAAATATTGCTGATGAGTTGTAACAACAACGAAACTAGTTCAATATTCCTTGTCTGGCTTTCTGGAGAATAGAGGAAAGGTGTTTCCTCAAAAACCAGTATGACTCTAAAAACCGGTTTGTCTGTGTGTTTACATACAGAATAGCTGGATACTCACAGTAAAGTAACCAGTGAAAGACTTGGTACATCTACATATGTATACGTGTGTGTATTCATATGCATACTAGTATTTCAGTATGCATATGTAGATGTACATTTTTAACTTAATTGTTTAAGCGTCAGTCATACAAAAGTGAGTTACAAACGAAACGAAATTTAATTTCGTTTCGTTATTTGTTTTTATATTTATATATATATATATATATTTATATATATATATATATATAAATATATATATATATATATATATATAATACAATAACAGAGATAGTTTAAAGCTAAACTCTGACTGGTAACCATCTCACTCAACAAACATTAGGTTATATTAAAATATAAACCCAATTTAAGTGTTTGGGGTGCTAACAATATGTATAATGTGGAAAAACCAGTTGTATTATTTTATGAGATATAATTAAAGTTAAAGTATATCTCTCTTTCCAAACAATTGTTTCATTATAAGTTTTCTACAAGTTTGGGAGAATGTTTCCAGTTTATGTAGAAGCCTAATATATATTCATGTAAGAATATATTTAGGTGGGCACTTATAAATCGTCGTTAAAGATATTTAATGCTTTGATATTTCTAGATTTCTTTTGACTATACTGATATAGTTGTATTTCCAAAATATATTCCTTTGGTATTTTAAATTTATATTGTTATAGTTATATTTCCAAGTTATAATCCTTTAGTAATATATTGATATTTGATTATCTCTATACAAATACCTGTGTGTGTATTAACATGCATATAAAAGTGTTATATGTTTTTTGTGTTTGTATATATGTCTGTATTTATACATGAGCGATGCGGGAGGACGCACGCAAATATTTATTTATACATATGTATGTGTATATATGTGTATGTATATATCTATGTGTGGGTGAGAGGTATGTTGCAGATATGCATAATATTAAATACATGAATGGTAATCGTATATATGAGGACATGAATATTAATCGTATATATTTATGTATATATACTGTGAACGTTTTATAACACAAGGAATGTATAGCAGTGATTAAGAGAAATCATTTACGTTTTGTATGTCTATATTGTTGGCTTGAGTAAACATAATTTCTATTTTCAGGACGTGCGTATATGTATATATATAAATATACATATATATTTGTATGTCTTTGCATAAGATACTGATTTCTATAGCAAGGGTACTTTTTCAAAGATTTAACTCAGATTTTGGTATATTGATCTCAAGATTTTAAACTAAACATGTAGTCATTATTGAACAATGTTTAATTTCTCATATTATATATCTATGTCCCATTCATGAATATTGATATTTATATTTTTATTATTCATTTCATATAAATTGTTAACTCAACTTAATATGACATGACGTAAAGTTTTCATTATCTTCCCCTCTCTCTGCATAGTATTTCTCTCTCTTAAGTTTGTCTATCTGTATGATGACTTGATATCTCTCTGTTGCTTTCCTTTGTTTTTCTTGTTTCTTCCTTTTTTCTTTCTTTTTCTGTTTCCTCCTATCTTTCTTTTCTCCATACATTTCTCTCTCTCTCTCCGATATTTCTCCAGGTTTTCTTTCTCTCTCTCCGTCTTTTTTCTCTGTCTCCGTCTTTTTTCTCTGTCTCCGTCTTTTTTCTTTCTCTCCGTCTTTTTTCTAATTGTGCTTAACACTATGACTTATTAAAATAATATATACAATACGTCAAAGCTATTTGTAAAACTGTTATATATTGTATTTTGTCTGATGAAGGCATACCATAATTTAATTTGGTATCCCTGAAATATGTATAATGAAATAAATATTGTTTTATAAATATAGTTTCCATTTATTAATATCGTATAAATATATATAAATATATAAAGTGAAGGCGTGTGGCCGAGTGGTTAGAGAACTGGATTCTCAATCGTGAGGTTGTGAGTTCGATTCTTGGACCGGGCAATGCGTTATGTCCTTGAGCAAGACACTTTATTTCACGTTGCTCGTTCTACCTGGAGTTGCGACTGATAGTATTAGCAATTGGAAAGACCAATGGAAACACTGTTTCCTCGGTCCGATTTGACGAAAGTCGATCGTTAGGAATATATATATATATATATATATATATATATAAATATATATATATATATATATATATAAATATATATATATATATATAAATATATATATATATATATAAATATATATAAATATATATATATATAAATATATATATATATACAAATATATATATATATATATATATAAAAATATATATATATATATATATATATTAAAAAAAATATATATATATATATATATATATATATAATGTAGGAGGTGAGTTTTATTGTAGTACAATAAAGCAATGCAGATATCGGATAATATTTGTAATTCTTTTAATTTATTCATTATCTTCCAACGGTTTTCAACCTCTCTATATAAAACAATATATCTTTTTCAGTTATAAAAGCTATCTCTCTCTCTCTATCACCCATCTCTCCTCCTATCTCATCCTTCCTCATTATACTCCCCCCCTCTCCACTTTTTACTCTCATCTCCTCCTCTTTTTCATCCTTTCCAACCCCCCCGCCTCTAAATAAAATATTTTCCCAATATCACACATCAATCTAAAACTACTTCTCATATGTTGATTTAAAACTGAACTATCCACAAGTGTTTTTTAACCTTCATATCATGTCTTCATGTTTTATCTGATGAAAACACAAATATTATTGCAAGATGATATTTGTTTTTGAAATGCGCATAATAAAATACATGAAACTCTTTTAACCATCTTTTGTTCTTATATATATAT
Organism: Eledone cirrhosa; assembly: GCA_964016885.1. Lineage (NCBI taxonomy): Eukaryota > Metazoa > Mollusca > Cephalopoda > Octopoda > Eledonidae > Eledone > Eledone cirrhosa. The sequence continues at coordinate 39,345,274 of OZ024755.1, forward strand.
ATATATATATTATATATATATATATATATATATATATATATATATATATATATATATATATATATAATATATATATATATATATATATTTATATATATATATATATATATATATACGATATTAATAAATGGAAACTATATTTATAAAACCATATTTATTTCATTATACATATTTCAGGGATACCACATTAAATTATGGTATGCCTTCATCAGATCAAATACAATATATAACAGTTTTACGAATAGCTTTGACGTACCCTTTTAAAATACAACCATTACTTTTGGAGGTGGTCTGGATATCCAGACAGCCTCCAAAAGTAATGGTCGTATTTTAAAAGGGTACGTCAGAGCTATTTGTAAAACTGTTATATATTGTATTTTATCTGATGAAGGCATACCATAATTTAATGTGGTATCCCTGAAATATGTATAATGAAATAAATATGGTTTTATAAATATAGTTTCCATTTATTAATATCGTATATCTACTCCAAAAACTTGTCGAGTGCTTTATATTAGTTATAAAAATATTTACTTGTTGTATCCCAACAACTTTAAATAGAACTTTTGCATATATATATATATATATATATATATATATATATATATATTTATATTTTTATATATATATATATATATATATATTTATATATATATTTATATATATATTTATATATATATATGTATATTTATATATTTATTTAAATGAAGTAATTCCGTCGGAAAAGTCCAGGAAAAAAGAATGCTCTATGTAGGTAACAGAGCTTAATATCCACGTTCGGTACTCTTGTATTCTCTTTCTCCCTTATCTCCCCTCATATTTAAACCTTTTCCTGTGTAATTTTACCGCTCCTTTCCCCCCCTATTTTTTTGCCTTACCCTTCACATACCAACATTTTTTTATTTTTAGATATTAATTTTTATATAATGGTTTTGTGTGTTTTTATATAATAGCCTCGAAAAGACTTGAGCTCTGCCGTAGGGGCAGGGTTCTTCCTATGTGTGTATATATATATATACGTTTTTGTATGTGTGTTTGTATTTCTGTGGTTGGGGTTTTTTGTGTGTGTGTGTGTATGTATATATATTTATATGTGTTCTTGTGTGTATTTGTATATGTATATATGTATAAGGGTGTATGTATGTGCATCATTTTAAATAGTGATTTGATGATTATTTTCATTGATCTTTTGCTCCATGAACTTGTTGAGTGCTCTAGGTCTGCTATGGGCATTTATACCCTTTTCTAAATATATATATATTTTTATTTATTATTTGTCGTATACCAAAATTTTTTTTATATATAAAATATTTATTTTATAATATTTATGTTCTTTCTCATATATATATATATATATATAATATAAGATCAAAAGATGGTTAAAGGAGTTCCATATATTTTATTATGCGCATTTCAAAAACAAACATAATCAAGCAATAATATTTGTGTTTTCATCAGATAAAACAGGAGAACATGATATGAAGGCTAAAAAACGCTTGTGGATAGTGCAGTTTTAAATCAACATATGAAAAGTGGTTTTAGATTGATGTGTGATATTGGGAAAAATATTTTATTTAGAGAGGGGGGGGAAAGGATGAAAAGGGAAGGAGATGAGAGGGAGAGATGGGTGATAGAGAGAAAGAGATAGTTTTTATAACTGAGAGGAGATATATTTTTTACATAGAGGGGTTGAAAACCGTTGGAAGATACTGTATAAATTAAAAATTTTGAAAATTAACGAAGGGAGGATATGTGCGAGGAAAAAATATTTTATTTATGGAGGGGGGGGAGGATGAAAAAAAGGGGGAGGAGATGAGAGTGAAGGTGGAGAGGGAGAGATGGGTGATAGAGAGAAAGAGATAGTTTTTATAACTGAGAAAAAGATATATTGTTTTAATATAGAGAGGTTGGGAACCGTTGGAAGATAATGTATAAATTAAAGGAATTTGAAAATTAACGAAGGGAAATTATGTATGAAGATAGAGAGAAAAAAATAATAATTGTGGGTGAATATTCTAACGTCAAAAGAAGAAATGTATGTATTGTGGCAATCTCAAAATTAGCGAAGAGAAAAATTGTTAAGGTTTGTGTGTAGAAGGATTTGAGAAAAATAATGTGAAGTTAAAGTTTGTATATTGAATTGATAATATGTGCGAATAAAGAGTTAATATGTATTAATAATGAGTTCGTTGATGGGGAGAAAAAAAATAATAATAAATTAAGGATGAAATTGAGATTGAAAAGATTTATGATAGAGAGAA
>OZ024755.1:39355034-39440034 GCA_964016885.1 Eledone cirrhosa
TATATGTATGTATGTATTTATATTTATATGTGTGTGTACATATACGTATATATATTTTACTTATATATTCATATATATCACAGTTCAACCTGACAACAACGCTCTCCATAGTTACTAATAATTCTACAACAATCTCCACTCCATATATATATTAACGATATTCTTAGCTCTATTCCAGCAGTAATCACTTCGATTTCTATTAGATCTTAAGTTGATATTTCTATTTAAGGATTGTTGCCAGAAAATGTATGTTGTTCCTGTAATTGAAAATAGATATGTGCTGTATCATGTTGGAGGCTGTGAACATGATGATCCAATCCAAAATAGCTGTGGGATAGTGAATCATTTATTAATGTAACGGTGCTAGTGTAGTAGTAGACCACTTCCGTAGACACTTCAAACGTTGCTAATTCCTTCACAGATCTATGTGTGTTACGTGTGTCGTATAACAGTGTGAGACCTCATCACAAAACTCTGAAGATCAGATGAAAGCGGATCTATGATATTAACATTAAAACATGAACATTGCCGCTGGTTATAATTTTATTCCTATTACTTCGATCAGTGGTGGACTTCAACACTCTATGGCTTTAATCAAATCGTCGAAAGATGGAGTATAAAGAGAATAAGACCAGAAATAACAGGAGACACAGAGAAAAGAGACAGATGGTCATTGAGGCGGTCACACAATGTGTGACAAAATTAACAAGAAGTAATAATAATACAGCTGAAGTGAAAGTCAAGTAGCGAATGCATATATATCCATAAACAGAATATATATATATATATATATATATATATATATATATATATATATATATATATATATATATATATATATATATCATGATAAATTAACGGAGCCATAGAAACTCGCCATTCCCTGTAAATAGTGTGCTCAAAGGAGAAGAGATACTGAGCTCTTTAAAATACAATATGTTGAAAAGGTAACAAACCAGAGAGAGATATATAGTGCGTTATCAATAATACAGGGAAAAAACCACCAGTGTACAGAATCTATAAACTATGACAGGCAGACTATAGACACGATAATTAAAAATATAAATTAAAGCGTAAATAAATACCTCTATAAGTGACAGTCACTTTTAAAATTCTCTTATTGTTGTCTGAAATGTATAGCCTTACACACGCTGATGAACCGAGGTTACTCCATTTCTGTCAACAAATTACTGGCGAAACATCTCTTTGGATTTGTACGTGTGTTATATAGTTAAAGAGGTATTTATTTACGCTTTAATTATATTTTTAATTATCGTGTCTATAGTCTGCCTTTCATAGTTTATAGATTCCATACACTGGTGTTTTCCCTGTTTTATTGATAGCGCACTGTATATCTCTAGTGTGTTAATTTTTCAACATATTATATTTTAAAGAGCTCAGGATTTCTTCTCCTTTGAGCACATTATTTACAGGGAATGGCGAGGTTCTATGGCTCCGTTAATTTATCGTGATATTTCGCTCCTTATAACAGTCTTTCCTATCTCTCTGTTTGGTTGAGCACACTTCTCTGAGTCGTTTTGGGCTGCCCTTTCGAGCAGCACGTCTCTCAGAGGCCACTGGTTCACTGTCCTTAAACACGCTGTGACTTCTCTCTCCCACGTGTAGCTGGACAGTCACTTTTAAAATTCTCTTAGTGTTGTCTGAAATGTATCGCCTTACACACGCTGAGGAACCAAGGTTATTCCATTTCTGTCAACAAATGACTGGCGAAACAGATCTCTTTGGATTTGTACGTGTGTTATATAGTTATAGAGGTATTTATTTACGCTTTAATTTATATTTTTAATTATCGTGTCTATAGTCAGCCTTTCATAGGTTATAGATTCCATACACTGGTGGTTTTTTCCCCTGTTTTATTGATAGCGGACTGTATATCTCTAGTGTGTTACCTTTTCAACATATTGTATTATATATATATATATATATATTTTATAAAGAAAACGAAAAATCAGTGATGCATCTAGACTTAGTTTATTGCGTGTTACAAATGTTTCGCCGGCAGATAGCTCGAGACATGGTCCTTGTATGGATCTGGCTGATTCTACTTCTGCGGGTTCTTTCAGACACGGGTGTTTCGTCTGGAGCACATTTTATCACTGGGGTGTTATCATAAAAAAACACCATAAAAAACCCTACTTCCACTCTTATCATGCCATTGGCTGTTTTTACTCCACGTCATCAGAAGTTCTGGTCAGTATCTGCTGCCACACGGTTCATCAGCCATTTTCCGTCCGACACATTTCGATGGATTCATGCTGGGTTCAGTATTTCATACGTCTGCTCACACTTCAGAGTAAGCACCCACACATACTAAAATACACACATAAACACACACACATGCAGACACATACATATTTATGCATACACACACGTACGCATACATGCGCAGACGCACCCCCTACATACATAGATAAAAGTATATATGCACACACCCTCTCTCCCTCCCTTCCACGGACCCAGTCACACCCACTTTTTGACACATATGGCCACAAGCCTTATGACGGCTGCTTACTTAGCGCCCTGTATCAGTTGGGATAAGCATGGCCCACTCAAACATACACATATATACATACATACGCGTGCACACATACATACGCCCAACCTTATATACATTTATATATATATATATATATATCAAAGAAGAGAAATAGGACGAAGGTAAACAATTACAAAAGAATTTAATCCACGTATTTACAATTGTTTCATCAGAATTTCAGTCCATTATTGCTACACTATGTTATAATAGGCAATCAAGAAAGATACTGTGGCATCCGAATTTTCAAAATACAAAGTTGGAATGACCTTAGGAAATGAAATAAGGGGTAGTAGTGTAAGATAGAGGAACAGAGAGAGAAAGAGGGGCAAAAGAGAGAGAGAGAGAGAGAGAGAGAGAGAGAGAGAGAGAGAGAGAGAGAGAGAGAGAGAAAAGGGATAGAGGAAGGGAGAGAAAGAGAAAGAGATAGTGTGGTGTGAGAGGATTTGTATAGGGAGGGGGAGGAGGGATGTGTGCTAAAAGTTGTGATGAGTAGAGGGAGAGAGAAGGAAGATAGAATTTTAAGAGGCATTTGGAAGTGGACAGGCGAAAGTCTTACCAGAGAACAGATGAAGGAAGAAAGTATTAAATTTCATATATAGTCTATTTTTAGGGGTGTAGAATTGTTATTTAGGGTAGAAAGATAGGTAGTGTTAGGATTTGATTGAAGGTTTGAAGTGTGAGAATTTCGCTTTCAGTTTATGCTGGCAAAAAATTGACCTTTCAATGTTGTTGTTGAGTAGTTGGTGGCTTGAGCTTAGAATATGGAAGAGCTCATTATTACACAACGGGCACGTTTTCATCCCACTCCGGTATGGAGGAGCATGTGAGAGTTTGGTCCATTTAAGGGTGTATTGTCGGTTACTCCCTTTTAAGTGCCAAATTTTGTCGGCGAGAGTCGTTACGTAACGGTGGTGGTGGTGCTTTATTGCGTAACGATGCGTGTACCAACGAGTTTTGAAGGTGTTTGCAGTGCTGCCTATGTAGTACCAGGTTTGGTTGCCCGACTCAACCGAGCACCTGTATACTAGGTTTGAATGCAAACATTCGTTATTCAATGGACAAGTCTCTGGAAGGTGACAATTACAATTTCTGTTATGGGCAGTGGTGGAGTTATAGGTGTGCTGGGATGTGTGTGTGAGTGTGTTTTGTGCATACTGATTGTTAGTGGGTGGTTGTGTATTAGGTGTATTATTGTGTTGAGCGATTGGGGTGTTGTTGTTACGGAGTTTTTTGGCGTTGAGCATCTTAATGTGTGCATCTAGGTTTGGTGCAGTGGAATAAGATAGTCTAATTGTTTTGGTATTAAGTATACTACTATATTTATGTGAATTTGGAAAGTGTTTTTTTATAATTTTGTAGAATGTGGAGGTAAGTTAGAGCTAATAGAAGAGTTAAAAATAGGATTATACCAAATGTAAGATCTACTCCGTGTTCTGTTTTGCTTTGATGTTGCTGTTGTATTTGTGGTGTGGTTAGTATTAGGGGGTCTAGGTGCGTGTGTGCGGGTGTTTGTGCGGCGTTTGGCGTGTCTGTAGTTATGTGTTTTATGGTTGTGTGGGTCCATGTATTCTAGTTTTTCGGTGTGGCCAGCCCGTTCTAATGCAGTTTTGTAGTATTCAGCGTGTTGATCGAATATTTGTTGGTTAGATGAGAGGCGGGATATTCTAAGTGATATGCTATGTGGCACGGACCTTATAATAGATAGTGGGTGGTTAGAGCTAGTGTGGATGTAGGTGAGGTTCTCGTTGTTTTTGTGAAAGGGTGTGATAATTTGGGTGTTGAGGTTGAAGGTGGCATCTAGGAAGTTAACTACTTTGGTACTATATTCGTAGGTGATTTTAAGGCCAAGGCTATCTAGGGTTCTTCTAATGCTCTTTTGGCATATAGTTGAATAGTTTAAGAGAAATTTGAAGATAATTGTAAGATATGCACTCAATATTGTGAATTTGTCTACAGAATTCTCTAAACCTTTGTCACTTAGTAGAACCTTAATGAATTTAGCTTTTAAAGAATCTCCCTTTCCTTTAAATCTATCTACCATGACTGACCCCCCACTGATCTTATAGACACCTGTTAGCTGAAGAGAAACTTAATAATAAGGAGTGGCATGCCATCCTGAACCTGTTTATAGAATTCTGTCTGCCTTTGTTACTCTAAAAACAAAAATAAATAAAAATAAACTATAGCTTTGTAGAATTAGCTATTAATGAATTCCCTTTTCTATCAACCAATGACCTACACCCATCCCACTCGCCACCCTCCCCTACCACTTGTAGAGACCTATAAATACCATACTTATTTTTTGATACCCAGATTCCTGATGATTTCTAAAGAATGAAAGAGTTCTAGTCTTGTAGAATCTCATCTATATTAAAACTATATATATATATATATATATATATATGTATTCATATATACACACATATATACATATACACATATACACATATACACCCGCATTCCGCCACATATGTATATACATGCACATGTCTGCACATACACGCGCGTATAAGCTCATGCACACACACAGTCATGCCCATACACACACCCCAGCACCCACCCACGTATATATATATATATACATACACATCTACACACTCACACGTACATATAGCCACGCAAAGGTCCACACATAAAAGCACGCGAATATAAACAAAATATGATAATAAAATAAAATAAATGAATTAATTTACAATATTTTAGGGTACATTAAAATCTGTATATAACAGCATAAATAGGTACAAGAAAAAGAAGGGGTAAAATAAAAAAGGGGTGAGGGGGGTACAGGAGAATGTGCGTGAGTCCATGCGACGTGCTACACACATGTATTATAAGTTGCAAACTTGTGTCCGTGTATAGAACAGGTAACAGAACATTACTATTATTATTGTTATATTATTGTTCTGTTACCTGTTTAATACACTAACAACACTACCTGTCACACTGACAACACTACCTGACACACTAACAACACTACCTGACACACTAACAACACTACCTACCACACTAACAACACTACCTGACACACTAACAACACTACCTGACACACTAACAACACTACCTGACACACTAACAACACTACCTGACACACTAACAACACTGCCTGACACACTAGCAACACTACCTACCACACTAACAACACTACCTGCCACACTAACAACACTACCTACCACACTAACAACACTACCTGACACACTAACAACACTACCTACCACACTAACAACACTACCTGACACACTAACAACACTACCTACCACACTAACAAAACTACCTGACACACTAACAACACTACCTACCACACTAACAACACTACCTGACACACTAACAACACTACCTACCACACTAACAACACTACCTGACACACTAACAACACTACCTGACACACTAACAACACTACCTGACACACTAACAACACTACCTGACACACTAACAACACTACCTGACACACTAACAACACTACCTGACACACTATCAACACTACCTGACACACTATCAACACTACCTGACACACTAACAACACTACCTGACACACTAACAACACTACCTGACACACTAACAACACTACCTGACACACTAACAACACTACCTGACACACTAACAACACTACCTGACACACTATCAACACTACCTGACACACTAACAACACTACCTGACACACTAACAACACTACCTGACACACTATCAACACTACCTGACACACTATCAACACTACCTGACACACTAACAACACTACCTACCACACTAACAACACTACCTACCACACTAACAACACTACCTGACACACTAACAACACTACCTGACACACTAGCAACACTACCTACCACACTAACAACACTACCTGACACACTAACAACACTACCTACCACACTAACAACACTACCTGACACACTAACAACACTACCTACCACACTAACAACACTACCTGACACACTAACAACACTACCTGCCACACTAACAACACTACCTACCACACTAACAACACTACCTGACACACTAACAACACTACCTACCACACTAACAACACTACCTGACACACTAACAACACTACCTACCACACTAACAACACTACCTGACACACTAACAAAACTACCTGACACACTAACAACACTACCTACCACACTAACAACACTACCTGACACACTAACAACACTACCTACCACACTAACAACACTACCTACCACACTAACAACACTACCTGACACACTAACAACACTACCTGACACACTAACAACACTACCTGACACACTAACAACACTACCTACCACACTAACAACACTACCTGACACACTAACAACACTACCTGACACACTATCAACACTACCTGACACACTATCAACACTACCTGACACACTAACAACACTACCTACCACACTAACAACACTACCTGACACACTAACAACACTACCTGACACACTAACAACACTACCTGACACACTAACAACACTACCTACCACACTAACAACACTACCTGACACACTAACAACACTACCTGACACACTATCAACACTACCTGACACACTAACAACACTACCTGACACACTAACAACACTACCTGACACACTAACAACACTACCTGACACACTAACAACACTAACTACCACACTAACAACACTACCTGACACACTAACAACACTACCTGACACACTAACAACACTACCTACCACATTAACAACACTACCTGACACACTAACAACACTACCTGACACACTAACAACACTACCTGACACACTATCAACACTACCTGACACACTAACAACACTACCTACCACACTAACAACACTACCTACCACACTAACAACACTACCTGACACACTAACAACACTACCTGACACACTAACAACACTACCTGACACACTAACAACACTACCTACCACACTAACAACACTACCTGACACACTAGCAACACTACCTTACACACTAACAACACTACCTGACACACTAACAACACTACCTGACACACTAACAACACTACCTGACACACTAACAACACTACCTATCACACTAGCAACACTACCTGACACACTATCAACACTACCTGACACACTAACAACACTACCTACCACACTAACAACACTACCTGACACACTAACAACACTACCTGACACACTAACAACACTACCTGACACACTAACAACACTACCTATCACACTAACAACACTACCTGACACACTAACAACACTACCTGACACACTAACAACACTACCTGACACACTATCAACACTACCTGACACACTAACAACACTACCTACCACACTAACAACACTACCTGACACACTAACAACACTACCTACCACACTAACAACACTACCTGACACACTAACAACACTACCTACCACACTAACAACACTACCTGACACACTAACAACACTACCTACCACACTATCAACACTACCTGACACACTAACAACACTACCTGACACACTAACAACACTACCTGACACACTAACAACACTACCTACCACACTATCAACACTACCTGACACACTAACAACACTACCTGACACACTAACAACACTACCTGACACACTAACAACACTACCTGACACACTAACAACACTACCTACCACACTAACAACACTACCTGACACACTAACAACACTACCTACCACACTAACAACACTACCTGACACACTAACAACACTACCTACCACACTAACAACACTACCTGACACACTAACAACACTACCTACCACACTAACAACACTACCTGACACACTAACAACACTACCTACCACACTATCAACACTACCTGACACACTAACAACACTACCTGACACACTAACAACACTACCTGACACACTAACAACACTACCTGACACACTAACAACACTACCTACCACACTAACAACACTACCTGACACACTAACAACACTACCTACCACACTAACAACACTACCTGACACACTAACAACACTACCTACCACACTATCAACACTACCTGACACACTAACAACACTACCAGACACACTAACAACACTACCTGACACACTAACAACACTACCTGACACACTAACAACACTACCTACCACACTAACAACACTACCTGACACACTAACAACACTACCTACCACACTAACAACACTACCTGACACACTAACAACACTACCTACCACACTAACAACACTACCTGACACACTAACAACACTACCTGACACACTAACAACACTACCTGACACACTAACAACACTACCTACCACACTAACAACACTACCTGACACACTAACAACACTACCTACCACACTAACAACACTACCTGACACACTAACAACACTACCTACCACACTAACAACACTACCTGACACACTAACAACACTACCTGACACACTAACAACACTACCTGACACACTAACAACACTACCTACCACACTAACAACAGTACCTGACACACTAACAACACTACCTACCACACTAACAACACTACCTGACACACTAACAACACTACCTACCACACTAACAACACTACCTGACACACTAACAACACTACCTGACACACTAACAACACTACCTGACACACTAACAACACTACCTACCACACTAACAACACTACCTGACACACTAACAACACTACCTGACACACTAACAACACTACCTGACACACTAACAACACTACCTACCACACTAACAACACTACCTGACACACTAACAACACTACCTGACACACTAACAACACTACCTGACACACTAACAACACTACCTGACACACTAACAACACTACCTGACACACTAACAACACTACCTGACACACTAACAACACTACCTGACACACTAACATCACTACCTGACACACTAACAACACTACCAATCACACTAACAACACTACCTGACACACTAACAACACTACCTGACACACTAACAACACTACCTGCCACACTAACAACACTAGCTATCACACTAACAACACTACCTGACACACTAACAACACTACCTGACACACTAACAACACTACCTGACACACTAACAACACTACCTGACACACTAACAACACTACCTGACACACTAACAACACTACCTGACACACTAACAACATTACCTGACACACAAACAACACTACCTGACACACTAACAACACTAGCTATCACACTAACAACACTACCTGACACACTAACAACACTACCTGACACACTAACAACACTACCTGACACACTAACATCACTACCTGACACACTAACAACACTACATGACACACTAACAACACTACCTGACATACTAACAACACTACCTGACACACTAACAACACTACCTGACACACTAACAACATTACCTGACACACAAACAACACTACCTGACACACTAACAACACTAGCTATCACACTAACAACACTACCTGACACACTAACAACACTACCTGACACACTAACAACACTACCTGACACACTAACAACACTACCTGCCACACTAACAACACTACCTGACACACAAACAACACTACCTGACACACTAACAACACTACCTGCCACACTAACAACACTACCTGAAACATTAACAACACTACCTGACACACTAACAACACTACCTGAAACATTAACAACACTACCTGACACACTAACAACACTACCTGACACACTAACAACACTACCTACCACACTAACAACACTACCTGACACACTAACAACACTACCTGACACACTAACAACACTACCTGACACACTAACAACACTACCTGACACACTAACAACACTACCTGACACACTAACAACACTACCTGACACACAAACAACACTACCTGACACACTAACAACACTACCTGAAACATTAACAACACTACCTGACACACTAACAACACTACCTGACACACTAACAACACTACCTGACACACTAACAACACTACCTGACACACTAACAAAACTACCTGACACACTAACAACACTACCTGACACACTAACAACACTACCTGACACACTAACAACACTACCTACCACACTAACAACACTACCTGACACACTAGCAACACTACCTGACACACTAACAACACTACCTGACACACTAACAACACGACCTGACACACTAACAACACTACCTGACACACTAACAACACTACCTGACACACTAACAACACTACCTGCCACACTAACAACACTACCTGACACACAAACAACACTACCTGACACACTAACAACACTACCTGAAACATTAACAACACTACCTGACACACTAACAACACTACCTGACACACTAACAACACTACCTGACACACTAACAACACTACCTGACACACTAACAACACTACCTGACACACTATCAACACTACCTGACACACTATCAACACTGCCTGACACACTAACAACACTGCCTGACACACTAACAACACTACCTGACACACTAACAACACTACCTGACACACTATCAACACTACCTGACACACTAACAACACTACCTACCACACTAACAACACTACCTACCACACTAACAACACTACCTGACACACTAACAACACTACCTGACACACTAACAACACTACCTGACACACTAACAACACTACCTACCACACTAACAACACTACCTGACACACTAGCAACACTACCTGACACACTAACAACACTACCTGACACACTAACAACACTACCTGACACACTAACAACACTACCTGACACACTAACAACACTACCTATCACACTAGCAACACTACCTGACACACTATCAACACTACCTGACACACTAACAACACTACCTACCACACTAACAACACTACCTGACACACTAACAACACTACCTGACACACTAACAACACTACCTGACACACTAACAACACTACCTATCACACTAACAACACTACCTGACACACTAACAACACTACCTGACACACTAACAACACTACCTGACACACTATCAACACTACCTGACACACTAACAACACTACCTACCACACTAACAACACTACCTGACACACTAACAACACTACCTACCACACTAACAACACTACCTGACACACTAACAACACTACCTACCACACTAACAACACTACCTGACACACTAACAACACTACCTACCACACTAACAACACTACCTGACACACTAACAACACTACCTACCACACTATCAACACTACCTGACACACTAACAACACTACCTGACACACTAACAACACTACCTGACACACTAACAACACTACCTGACACACTAACAACACTACCTACCACACTAACAACACTACCTGACACACTAACAACACTACCTACCACACTAACAACACTACCTGACACACTAACAACACTACCTACCACACTATCAACACTACCTGACACACTAACAACACTACCAGACACACTAACAACACTACCTGACACACTAACAACACTACCTGACACACTAACAACACTACCTACCACACTAACAACACTACCTGACACACTAACAACACTACCTACCACACTAACAACACTACCTGACACACTAACAACACTACCTACCACACTAACAACACTACCTGACACACTAACAACACTACCTGACACACTAACAACACTACCTGACACACTAACAACACTACCTACCACACTAACAACACTACCTGACACACTAACAACACTACCTACCACACTAACAACACTACCTGACACACTAACAACACTACCTACCACACTAACAACACTACCTGACACACTAACAACACTACCTGACACACTAACAACACTACATGACACACTAACAACACTACCTACCACACTAACAACAGTACCTGACACACTAACAACACTACCTACCACACTAACAACACTACCTGACACACTAACAACACTACCTACCACACTAACAACACTACCTGACACACTAACAACACTACCTGACACACTAACAACACTACCTGACACACTAACAACACTACCTACCACACTAACAACACTACCTGACACACTAACAACACTACCTGACACACTAACAACACTACCTGACACACTAACAACACTACCTACCACACTAACAACACTACCTGACACACTAACAACACTACCTGACACACTAACAACACTACCTGACACACTAACAACACTACCTGACACACTAACAACACTACCTGACACACTAACAACACTACCTGACACACTAACAACACTACCTGACACACTAACATCACTACCTGACACACTAACAACACTACCAATCACACTAACAACACTACCTGACACACTAACAACACTACCTGACACACTAACAACACTACCTGCCACACTAACAACACTAGCTATCACACTAACAACACTACCTGACACACTAACAACACTACCTGACACACTAACAACACTACCTGACACACTAACAACACTACCTGACACACTAACAACACTACCTGACACACTAACAACATTACCTGACACACAAACAACACTACCTGACACACTAACAACACTAGCTATCACACTAACAACACTACCTGACACACTAACAACACTACCTGACACACTAACAACACTACCTGACACACTAACATCACTACCTGACACACTAACAACACTACATGACACACTAACAACACTACCTGACATACTAACAACACTACCTGACACACTAACAACACTACCTGACACACTAACAACATTACCTGACACACAAACAACACTACCTGACACACTAACAACACTAGCTATCACACTAACAACACTACCTGACACACTAACAACACTACCTGACACACTAACAACACTACCTGACACACTAACAACACTACCTGACACACTAACAACATTACCTGACACACAAACAACACTACCTGACACACTAACAACACTAGCTATCACACTAACAACACTACCTGACACACTAACAACACTACCTGACACACTAACAACACTACCTGACACACTAACAACACTACCTGCCACACTAACAACACTACCTGACACACAAACAACACTACCTGACACACTAACAACACTACCTGAAACATTAACAACACTACCTGACACACTAACAACACTACCTGACACACTAACAACACTACCTACCACACTAACAACACTACCTGACACACTAACAACACTACCTGACACACTAACAACACTACCTGACACACTAACAACACTACCTGACACACTAACAACACTACCTGCCACACTAACAACACTACCTGACACACAAACAACACTACCTGACACACTAACAACACTACCTGAAACATTAACAACACTACCTGACACACTAACAACACTACCTGACACACTAACAACACTACCTGACACACTAACAACACTACCTGACACACTAACAACACTACCTGACACACTATCAACACTACCTGACACACTATCAACACTGCCTGACACACTAACAACACTGCCTGACACACTAACAACACTACCTGACACACTAACAACACTACCTGACACACTAACAACACTGCCTGACACACTAACAACACTACCTGACACACTAACAACACTGCCTGACACACTAACAACACTACCTGACACACTAGCAACACTACCTGACACACTAACAACACTACCTGACACACTAACAACACTACCTGACACACTAACAACACTACCTGACACACTAACAACACTGCCTGACACACTAGCAACACTACCTGACACACTAACAACACTACCTGACACACTAACAACACTGCCTGACACACTAACAACACTACCTGACACACTAGCAACACTACCTGACACACTAACAACACTACCTGACACACTAACAACACTACCTGACACACTAACAACACTACCTGACACACTAACAACACTGCCTGACACACTAGCAACACTACCTGACACACTAACAACACTACCTGACACACTAACAACACTGCCTGACACACTAACAACACTACCTGACACACTAGCAACACTACCTGACACACTAACAACACTACCTGACACACTAACAACACTACCTGACACACTAACAACACTACCTGACACACTAACAACACTGCCTGACACACTAGCAACACTACCTGACACACTAACAACACTACCTGACACACTAACAACACTACCTACCACACTAACAACACTACCTGACACACTAACAACACTACCTACCACACTAACAACACTACCTGACACACTAACAACACTACCTGACACACTAACAACACTACCTGACACACTAACAACACTACCTACCACACTAACAACACTACCTGACACACTAACAACACTACCTACCACACTAACAACACTACCTGACACACTAACAACACTACCTACCACACTAACAACACTACCTGACACACTAACAACACTACCTGACACACTAACAACACTACATGACACACTAACAACACTACCTACCACACTAACAACAGTACCTGACACACTAACAACACTACCTACCACACTAACAACACTACCTGACACACTAACAACACTACCTACCACACTAACAACACTACCTGACACACTAACAACACTACCTGACACACTAACAACACTACCTGACACACTAACAACACTACCTACCACACTAACAACACTACCTGACACACTAACAACACTACCTGACACACTAACAACACTACCTGACACACTAACAACACTACCTACCACACTAACAACACTACCTGACACACTAACAACACTACCTGACACACTAACAACACTACCTGACACACTAACAACACTACCTGACACACTAACAACACTACCTGACACACTAACAACACTACCTGACACACTAACAACACTACCTGACACACTAACATCACTACCTGACACACTAACAACACTACCAATCACACTAACAACACTACCTGACACACTAACAACACTACCTGACACACTAACAACACTACCTGCCACACTAACAACACTAGCTATCACACTAACAACACTACCTGACACACTAACAACACTACCTGACACACTAACAACACTACCTGACACACTAACAACACTACCTGACACACTAACAACACTACCTGACACACTAACAACACTACCTGACACACTAACAACATTACCTGACACACAAACAACACTACCTGACACACTAACAACACTAGCTATCACACTAACAACACTACCTGACACACTAACAACACTACCTGACACACTAACAACACTACCTGACACACTAACATCACTACCTGACACACTAACAACACTACATGACACACTAACAACACTACCTGACATACTAACAACACTACCTGACACACTAACAACACTACCTGACACACTAACAACATTACCTGACACACAAACAACACTACCTGACACACTAACAACACTAGCTATCACACTAACAACACTACCTGACACACTAACAACACTACCTGACACACTAACAACACTACCTGACACACTAACAACACTACCTGACACACTAACAACATTACCTGACACACAAACAACACTACCTGACACACTAACAACACTAGCTATCACACTAACAACACTACCTGACACACTAACAACACTACCTGACACACTAACAACACTACCTGACACACTAACAACACTACCTGCCACACTAACAACACTACCTGACACACAAACAACACTACCTGACACACTAACAACACTACCTGAAACATTAACAACACTACCTGACACACTAACAACACTACCTGACACACTAACAACACTACCTACCACACTAACAACACTACCTGACACACTAACAACACTACCTGACACACTAACAACACTACCTGACACACTAACAACACTACCTGACACACTAACAACACTACCTGCCACACTAACAACACTACCTGACACACAAACAACACTACCTGACACACTAACAACACTACCTGAAACATTAACAACACTACCTGACACACTAACAACACTACCTGACACACTAACAACACTACCTGACACACTAACAACACTACCTGACACACTAACAACACTACCTGACACACTATCAACACTACCTGACACACTATCAACACTGCCTGACACACTAACAACACTGCCTGACACACTAACAACACTACCTGACACACTAACAACACTACCTGACACACTAACAACACTGCCTGACACACTAACAACACTACCTGACACACTAACAACACTGCCTGACACACTAACAACACTACCTGACACACTAGCAACACTACCTGACACACTAACAACACTACCTGACACACTAACAACACTACCTGACACACTAACAACACTACCTGACACACTAACAACACTGCCTGACACACTAGCAACACTACCTGACACACTAACAACACTACCTGACACACTAACAACACTGCCTGACACACTAACAACACTACCTGACACACTAGCAACACTACCTGACACACTAACAACACTACCTGACACACTAACAACACTACCTGACACACTAACAACACTACCTGACACACTAACAACACTGCCTGACACACTAGCAACACTACCTGACACACTAACAACACTACCTGACACACTAACAACACTGCCTGACACACTAACAACACTACCTGACACACTAGCAACACTACCTGACACACTAACAACACTACCTGACACACTAACAACACTACCTGACACACTAACAACACTACCTGACACACTAACAACACTGCCTGACACACTAGCAACACTACCTGACACACTAACAACACTACCTGACACACTAACAACACTGCCTGACACACTAACAACACTACCTGACACACTAGCAACACTACCTGACACACTAACAACACTACCTACCACACTAACAACACTTCCTGACACACTAACAACACTACCTGACACACTAACAGCATTACCTGACACACTAACAACACTACCTGACACACTAACAACACTAGCTATCACACTAACAACACTACCTGACACACTAACAACACTACCTGCCACACTAACAACACTACCTGACACACTAACAACACTACCTGACACACTAACAACACTAGCTATCACACTAACAACACTACCTGACACACTAACAACACTACCTGCCACACTAACAACACTACCTGACACACTAACAACACTACCTGACACACTAACCACACTAGCTATCACACTAACAACACTACCTGACACACTAACAACACTACCTGACACACTAACAACACTAGCTATCACACTAACAACACTACCTGACACACTAACAACACTACCTGACACACTAACAACACTACCTGACACACTAACAACACTACCTGACACACTAACAACACTACCTGACACACTAACAACACTAGCTATCACACTAACAACACTACCTGACACAATAACAACACTACCTGACACACTAACAACACTAGCTATCACACTAACAACACTACCTGACACACTAACAACACTACCTGACACACTAACAACACTACCTGACACACTAACAACACTACCTGACACACTAACAACACAACCTGCCACACTAACAACACTACCTGACACACTAACAACACTACCTGACACACTAACAACACTAGCTATCACACTAGCAACACTACCTGACACACTAACAACACTACCTGCCACACTAACAACACTACCTGACACACTAACAACACTACCTGACACACTAACAACACTACCTGACACACTAACAACACTACCTGACACTCTAACAACACTACCTGACACACTAACAACACTACCTGTCATACTAACAACACAACCTGACACACTAACAACACTACCTGACACACTAACAACACTAGCTATCATACTAACAACACTACCTGACACACTAACAACACTACCTGACACACTAACAACACTACCTGACACACTAACAACACTACCTGACACACTAACAACACTACCTGACACACTAACAACACTACCTGACACACTAACAACACTACCTGACACTCTAACAACACTACCTGACACACTAACAACACTACCTGACACACTAACAACACTACCTGACACACTAACAACACACCTGACACACTAACAACACTACCTGACACACTAACAACACTACCTGACACACTAACAACACTGCCTGACACATTAACAACACACCTGACACACTAACAACACTACCTGACACACTAACAACACTACCTGACACACTAACAACACTACCTGACACACTAACAACACTGCCTGACACACTAACAACACACCTGACACACTAACAACACTACCTGACACACTAACAACACTACCTGACACACTAACAACACTACCTGACACACTAACAACACACCTGACACACTAACAACAGACCTGACACACTAACAACACTACCTGACACACTAACAACACTACCTGACACACTAACAACATTACCTGACACACTAACAACACTACCTGACACACTATCAACACTACCTGACACACTAACAACACTACCTGACACACTAACAACACTACCTGACACACTAACAACACTGCCTGACACACTAACAACACTGCCTGACACACTAACAGCACTACCTGACACACTAACAACACTGCCTGACACACTAACAACACTACCTGACACACTAACAACACTGCCTGACACACTAACAACACTACCTGATACACTAACAACACTACCTGACACACTAACAACACTACCTGACACACTAACAACACTACCTGACACACTAACAACACTATCTGACACACTAACAACACTGCCTGACACACTAACAACACTACCTGACACACTAACAACACTGCCTGACACACTAACAACAATACCTGACACACTAGCAACACTACCTGACACACTAACAACACTACCTGACACACTAACAACACTACCTGACACATTAACAACACTGCCTGACACACTATCAACACTACCTGACACACTAACAACACTACCTGACACACTAACAACACTACCTGACACACTAACAACACTGCCTGACACACTAACAACACTACCTGACACACTAGCAACACTACCTGACACACTAACAACACTACCTGACACACTAGCAACACTACCTGACACACTAACAACACTACCTGACATACTAAAAACACTACCTGACACACTAACAACACTGCCTGACACACTAACAACACTGCCTGACAAACTAACAACACTACCTGCCACACTAACAACACTACCAATCACACTAACAACACTACCTGACACACTAACAACACTACCTGACACACTAACAACACTACCTGCCACACTAACAACACTACCTGCCACACTAACAACACTACCTGACACACTAACAACACTACCTGACACACTAACAACATTACCTGACACACTAACAACACTACCTGACACACTATCAACACTACCTGACACACTAACAACACTAACTGACACACTAACAACACTACCTGACACACTAACAACACTGCCTGACACACTAACAACACTGCCTGACACACTAACAACACTACCTGACACACTATCAACACTGCCTGACACACTAACAACACTGCCTGACACACTAACAACACTACCTGACACACTAACAACACTACCTGACACACTAACAACACTACCTGACACACTAACAACACTACCTGACACACTAACAACACTGCCTAACACACTAACAACACTACCTGACACACTAACAACACTACCTGACACACTAACAACACTGCCTGACACACTAACAACACTACCTGACACACTAACAACACTACCTACCACACTAACAACACTACCTGACACACTAACAACACTACCTGACACACTAACAACACTACCTGACACACTAACAACACTACCTACCACACTAACAACACTACCTGACACACTAACAACACTGCCTGACACACTAACAACACTACCTGACACACTAACAACACTGCCTGACACACTAACAACACTACCTGACACACTAACAACACTGCCTGACACGATAACAACACTACCTGACACACTAACAACACTACCTGACACACTAACAACACTACCTGACACACTAACAACACTGCCTGACACACTAACAACACTACCTGACACACTAACAACACTATCTGACACACTAACAACACTACCTGACACACTAACAACACTACCTGACACACTAACAACACTGCCTGACACACTAACAACACTACCTGACAAACTAGCAACACTACCTGACACACTAACAACACTGCCTGACACACTAACAACACTGCCTGACACACTAACAACACTACCTGACACACTAGCAACACTACCTGACACACTAACAACACTACCTGACACACTAACAACACTGCCTGACACACTAACAACACTGCCTGACACACTAACAACACTGCCTGACACACTAACAACACTACCTGACACACTAACAACACTACCTGACACACTAACAACATTACCTGACACACTAGCAACACTACCTGACACACTAACAACACTGCCTGACACACTAACAACACTACCTGACACACTAACAACACTGCCTGACACACTAACAACACTACCTGACACACTAACAACATTACCTGACACACTAACAACACTACCTGACACACTAACAACACTGCCTGACACACTAACAACACTACCTGACACACTAACAACACTACCTGACACACTAACAACACTACCTGACACACTAACAACACTACCTGACACACTAACAACACTGCCTGACACACTAACAACACTACCTGACACACTAACAACACTGCCTGACACACTAACAACACTACCTAACACACTAGCAACACTACCTGACACACTAACAACACTACCTGACACACTAACAACACTGCCTGACACACTAACAACACTGCCTGACACACTAACAACACTGCCTGACACACTAACAACACTGCCTGACACACTAACAACACTACCTGACACACTAACAACACTACCTGACACACTAACAACACTACCTGACACACTAGCAACACTACCTGACACACTAACAACACTACCTGACACACTAACAACACTGCCTGACACACTAACAACACTACCTGACACACTAGCAACACTACCTGACACACTAACAACTCTGCCTGACACACTAACAACACTGCCTGACACACTAACAACACTACCTGACACACTAACAACACTACCTGACACACTAACAACACTGCCTGACACACTAACAACACTGCCTGACACACTAACAACACTACCTGACACACTAACAACACTACCTGACACACTAGCAACACTACCTGACACACTAACAACACTACCTGACACACTAACAACACTGCCTGACACACTAACAACACTGCCTGACACACTAACAACACTACCTGACACACTAGCAACACTACCTGACACACTAACAACACTGCCTGACACACTAACAACACTGCCTGACACACTAACAACACTACCTGACACACTAACAACACTACCTGACACACTAACAACACTACCTGACACACTAACAACATTACCTGACACACAAACAACACTACCTGACACACTAACAACACTAGCTATCACACTAACAACACTACCTGACACACTAACAACACTACCTGACACACTAACAACACTACCTGACACACTAACAACACTACCTGACACACTAACAACATTACCTGACACACAAACAACACTACCTGACACACTAACAACACTAGCTATCACACTAACAACACTACCTGACACACTAACAACACTACCTGACACACTAACAACACTACCTGACACACTAACAACACTACCTGCCACACTAACAACACTACCTGACACACAAACAACACTACCTGACACACTAACAACACTACCTGAAACATTAACAACACTACCTGACACACTAACAACACTACCTGACACACTAACAACACTACCTGACACACTAACAACACTACCTACCACACTAACAACACTACCTGACACACTAACAACACTACCTGACACACTAACAACACTACCTGACACACTAACAACACTACCTGCCACACTAACAACACTACCTGACACACTAACAACACTACCTGACACACTAACAACACTACCTGACACACTAACAACACTACCTGACACACTAACAACACTACCTGACACACTAACAACACTACCTGACACACTAACAACACTACCTGACACACTAACAACAATACCTGACACACTAACAACACTACCTGACACACTAACAAAACTACCTGACACACTAACAACACTACCTGACACACTAACAACACTACCTGACACACTAACAACACTACCTGACACACTAACAACACTACCTGACACACTAACAACACTACCTGACACACTAACAACACTACCTGACACACTAGCAACACTACCTGACACACTAACAACACTACCTGACACACTAACAACACTACCTGACACACTAACAACACTACCTGACACACTAACAACACTACCTGACACACTAGCAACACTACATGACACACTAACAACACTACCTGCCACACTAACAACACTACCTACCGCACTAACAACACTGCCTGACACACTAACAACACTACCTGACACACTAACAACACTACCTGACACACTAACAACACTACCTACCACACTAACAACACTTCCTGACACACTAACAACACTACCTGACACACTAACAGCATTACCTGACACACTAACAACACTACCTGACACACTAACAACACTAGCTATCACACTAACAACACTACCTGACACACTAACAACACTACCTGCCACACTAACAACACTACCTGACACACTAACAACACTACCTGACACACTAACAACACTAGCTATCACACTAACAACACTACCTGACACACTAACAACACTACCTGCCACACTAACAACACTACCTGACACACTAACAACACTAGCTATCATACTAACAACACTACCTGACACACTAACAACACTACCTGACACACTAACAACACTACCTGACACACTAACAACACTACCTGACACACTAACAACACTAACAACACTTCCTGACACACTAACAACACTACCTGACACACTAACAGCATTACCTGACACACTAACAACACTACCTGACACACTAACAACACTAGCTATCACACTAACAACACTACCTGACACACTAACAACACTACCTGCCACACTAACAACACTACCTGACACACTAACAACACTACCTGACACACTAACAACACTAGCTATCACACTAACAACACTACCTGACACACTAACAACACTACCTGCCACACTAACAACACTACCTGACACACTAACAACACTACCTGACACACTAACAACACTAGCTATCACACTAACAACACTACCTGACACACTAACAACACTACCTGACACACTAACAACACTAGCTATCACACTAACAACACTACCTGACACACTAACAACACTACCTGACACACTAACAACACTACCTGACACACTAACAACACTACCTGACACACTAACAACACTACCTGACACACTAACAACACTACCTGACACACTAACAACACTAGCTATCACACTAACAACACTACCTGACACACTAACAACACTACCTGACACACTAACAACACTAGCTATCACACTAACAACACTACCTGACACACTAACAACACTACCTGCCACACTAACAACACTACCTGACACACTAACAACACTACCTGACACATTAACAACACTGCCTGACACACTATCAACACTACCTGACACACTAACAACACTACCTGACACACTAACAACACTACCTGACACACTAACAACACTGCCTGACACACTAACAACACTACCTGACACACTAGCAACACTACCTGACACACTAACAACACTACCTGACACACTAGCAACACTACCTGACACACTAACAACACTACCTGACATACTAAAAACACTACCTGACACACTAACAACACTGCCTGACACACTAACAACACTGCCTGACAAACTAACAACACTACCTGCCACACTAACAACACTACCAATCACACTAACAACACTACCTGACACACTAACAACACTACCTGACACACTAACAACACTACCTGCCACACTAACAACACTACCTGCCACACTAACAACACTACCTGACACACTAACAACACTACCTGACACACTAACAACATTACCTGACACACTAACAACACTACCTGACACACTATCAACACTACCTGACACACTAACAACACTAACTGACACACTAACAACACTACCTGACACACTAACAACACTGCCTGACACACTAACAACACTGCCTGACACACTAACAACACTACCTGACACACTATCAACACTGCCTGACACACTAACAACACTGCCTGACACACTAACAACACTACCTGACACACTAACAACACTACCTGACACACTAACAACACTACCTGACACACTAACAACACTACCTGACACACTAACAACACTGCCTAACACACTAACAACACTACCTGACACACTAACAACACTACCTGACACACTAACAACACTGCCTGACACACTAACAACACTACCTGACACACTAACAACACTACCTACCACACTAACAACACTACCTGACACACTAACAACACTACCTGACACACTAACAACACTACCTGACACACTAACAACACTACCTACCACACTAACAACACTACCTGACACACTAACAACACTGCCTGACACACTAACAACACTACCTGACACACTAACAACACTGCCTGACACACTAACAACACTACCTGACACACTAACAACACTGCCTGACACGATAACAACACTACCTGACACACTAACAACACTACCTGACACACTAACAACACTACCTGACACACTAACAACACTGCCTGACACACTAACAACACTACCTGACACACTAACAACACTATCTGACACACTAACAACACTACCTGACACACTAACAACACTACCTGACACACTAACAACACTGCCTGACACACTAACAACACTACCTGACAAACTAGCAACACTACCTGACACACTAACAACACTGCCTGACACACTAACAACACTGCCTGACACACTAACAACACTACCTGACACACTAGCAACACTACCTGACACACTAACAACACTACCTGACACACTAACAACACTGCCTGACACACTAACAACACTGCCTGACACACTAACAACACTGCCTGACACACTAACAACACTACCTGACACACTAACAACACTACCTGACACACTAACAACATTACCTGACACACTAGCAACACTACCTGACACACTAACAACACTGCCTGACACACTAACAACACTAACAACACTACCTGACACACTAACAACACTGCCTGACACACTAACAACACTACCTGACACACTAACAACATTACCTGACACACTAACAACACTACCTGACACACTAACAACACTGCCTGACACACTAACAACACTACCTGACACACTAACAACACTACCTGACACACTAACAACACTACCTGACACACTAACAACACTACCTGACACACTAACAACACTGCCTGACACACTAACAACACTACCTGACACACTAACAACACTGCCTGACACACTAACAACACTACCTAACACACTAGCAACACTACCTGACACACTAACAACACTACCTGACACACTAACAACACTGCCTGACACACTAACAACACTGCCTGACACACTAACAACACTGCCTGACACACTAACAACACTGCCTGACACACTAACAACACTACCTGACACACTAACAACACTACCTGACACACTAACAACACTACCTGACACACTAGCAACACTACCTGACACACTAACAACACTACCTGACACACTAACAACACTGCCTGACACACTAACAACACTACCTGACACACTAGCAACACTACCTGACACACTAACAACTCTGCCTGACACACTAACAACACTGCCTGACACACTAACAACACTACCTGACACACTAACAACACTACCTGACACACTAACAACACTGCCTGACACACTAACAACACTGCCTGACACACTAACAACACTACCTGACACACTAACAACACTACCTGACACACTAGCAACACTACCTGACACACTAACAACACTACCTGACACACTAACAACACTGCCTGACACACTAACAACACTGCCTGACACACTAACAACACTACCTGACACACTAGCAACACTACCTGACACACTAACAACACTGCCTGACACACTAACAACACTGCCTGACACACTAACAACACTACCTGACACACTAACAACACTACCTGACACACTAACAACACTACCTGACACACTAACAACATTACCTGACACACAAACAACACTACCTGACACACTAACAACACTAGCTATCACACTAACAACACTACCTGACACACTAACAACACTACCTGACACACTAACAACACTACCTGACACACTAACAACACTACCTGACACACTAACAACATTACCTGACACACAAACAACACTACCTGACACACTAACAACACTAGCTATCACACTAACAACACTACCTGACACACTAACAACACTACCTGACACACTAACAACACTACCTGACACACTAACAACACTACCTGCCACACTAACAACACTACCTGACACACAAACAACACTACCTGACACACTAACAACACTACCTGAAACATTAACAACACTACCTGACACACTAACAACACTACCTGACACACTAACAACACTACCTGACACACTAACAACACTACCTACCACACTAACAACACTACCTGACACACTAACAACACTACCTGACACACTAACAACACTACCTGACACACTAACAACACTACCTGCCACACTAACAACACTACCTGACACACTAACAACACTACCTGACACACTAACAACACTACCTGACACACTAACAACACTACCTGACACACTAACAACACTACCTGACACACTAACAACACTACCTGACACACTAACAACACTACCTGACACACTAACAACAATACCTGACACACTAACAACACTACCTGACACACTAACAAAACTACCTGACACACTAACAACACTACCTGACACACTAACAACACTACCTGACACACTAACAACACTACCTGACACACTAACAACACTACCTGACACACTAACAACACTACCTGACACACTAACAACACTACCTGACACACTAGCAACACTACCTGACACACTAACAACACTACCTGACACACTAACAACACTACCTGACACACTAACAACACTACCTGACACACTAACAACACTACCTGACACACTAGCAACACTACATGACACACTAACAACACTACCTGCCACACTAACAACACTACCTACCACACTAACAACACTGCCTGACACACTAACAACACTACCTGACACACTAACAACACTACCTGACACACTAACAACACTACCTACCACACTAACAACACTTCCTGACACACTAACAACACTACCTGACACACTAACAGCATTACCTGACACACTAACAACACTACCTGACACACTAACAACACTAGCTATCACACTAACAACACTACCTGACACACTAACAACACTACCTGCCACACTAACAACACTACCTGACACACTAACAACACTACCTGACACACTAACAACACTAGCTATCACACTAACAACACTACCTGACACACTAACAACACTACCTGCCACACTAACAACACTACCTGACACACTAACAACACTAGCTATCATACTAACAACACTACCTGACACACTAACAACACTACCTGACACACTAACAACACTACCTGACACACTAACAACACTACCTGACACACTAACAACACTAACAACACTTCCTGACACACTAACAACACTACCTGACACACTAACAGCATTACCTGACACACTAACAACACTACCTGACACACTAACAACACTAGCTATCACACTAACAACACTACCTGACACACTAACAACACTACCTGCCACACTAACAACACTACCTGACACACTAACAACACTACCTGACACACTAACAACACTAGCTATCACACTAACAACACTACCTGACACACTAACAACACTACCTGCCACACTAACAACACTACCTGACACACTAACAACACTACCTGACACACTAACAACACTAGCTATCACACTAACAACACTACCTGACACACTAACAACACTACCTGACACACTAACAACACTAGCTATCACACTAACAACACTACCTGACACACTAACAACACTACCTGACACACTAACAACACTACCTGACACACTAACAACACTACCTGACACACTAACAACACTACCTGACACACTAACAACACTAGCTATCACACTAACAACACTACCTGACACACTAACAACACTACCTGACACACTAACAACACTAGCTATCACACTAACAACACTACCTGACACACTAACAACACTACCTGCCACACTAACAACACTACCTGACACACTAACAACACTACCTGACACACTAACAACACTACCTGACACACTAACAACACTACCTGACACTCTAACAACACTACCTGACACACTAACAACACTACCTGTCATACTAACAACACTACCTGACACACTAACAACACTACCTGACACACTAACAACACTAGCTATCATACTAACAACACTACCTGACACACTAACAACACTACCTGACACACTAACAACACTACCTGACACACTAACAACACTACCTGACACACTAACAACACTACCTGACACACTAACAACACTACCTGACACACTAACAACACTACCTGACACTCTAACAACACTACCTGACACACTAACAACACTACCTGACACACTAACAACACTACCTGACACACTAACAACACACCTGACACACTAACAACACTACCTGACACACTAACAACACTACCTGACACACTAACAACACTGCCTGACACATTAACAACACACCTGACACACTAACAACACTACCTGACACACTAACAACACTACCTGACACACTAACAACACTACCTGACACACTAACAACACTGCCTGACACACTAACAACACACCTGACACACTAACAACACTACCTGACACACTAACAACACTACCTGACACACTAACAACACTACCTGACACACTAACAACACACCTGACACACTAACAACACACCTGACACACTAACAACACTACCTGACACACTAACAACACTACCTGACACACTAACAACACTACCTGACACACTAACAACATTACCTGACACACTAACAACACTACCTGACACACTATCAACACTACCTGACACACTAACAACACTACATGACACACTAACAACACTACCTGACACACTAACAACACTGCCTGACACACTAACAACACTGCCTGACACACTAACAGCACTACCTGACACACTAACAACACTGCCTGACACACTAACAACACTACCTGACACACTAACAACAGTGCTTGACACACTAACAACACTACCTGACACACTAACAACACTACCTGATACACTAACAAAACTACCTGACACACTAACAACACTACCTGACACACTAACAACACTACCTGACACACTAACAACACTGCCTGACACACTAACAACACTACCTGACACACTAACAACACTGCCTGACACACTAACAACACTACCTGACACACTAGCAACACTATCTGACACACTAACAACACTACCTGACACACTAACAACACTACCTGACACACTAACAACACTGCCTGACACACTATCAACACTACCTGACACACTAGCAACACTACCTGACACACTAACAACACTACCTGACATACTAACAACACTACCTGACACACTAACAACACTGCCTGACACACTAACAACACTGCCTGACAAACTAACAACACTACCTGACACACTAACAACACTACCTGACACACTAACAACATTACCTGACACACTAACAACACTACCTGACACACTATCAACACTACCTGACACACTAACAACACTAACTGACACACTAACAACACTACCTGACACACTAACAACACTGCCTGACACACTAACAACACTGCCTGACACACTAACAACACTACCTGACACACTAACAACACTGCCTGACACACTAACAACACTACCTGACACACTAACAACACTGCCTGACACACTAACAACACTACCTGACACACTAACAACACTACCTGACACACTAACAACACTACCTGACACACTAACAACACTACCTGACACACTAACAACACTGCCTAACACACTAACAACACTACCTGACACACTAACAACACTACCTGACACACTAACGACACTGCCTGACACACTAACAACACTACCTGACACACTAACAACACTACCTACCACACTAACAACACTACCTGACACACTAACAACACTACCTGACTCACTAACAACACTACCTGACACACTAACAACACTACCTACCACACTAACAACACTACCTGACACACTAACAACACTGACTGACACACTAACAACACTACCTGACACACTAACAACACTGCCTGACACACTAACAACACTACCTGACACACTAACAACACTGCCTAACACACTAACAACACTACCTGACACACTAACAACACTACCTGACACACTAACAACACTACCTGACACACTAACAACACTACCTGACACACTAACAACACTGCCTGACACACTAACAACACTACCTGACACACTAACAACACTATCTGACACACTAACAACACTACCTGACACACTAACAACACTACCTGACACACTAACAACACTGCCTGACACACTAACAACACTACATGACACACTAGCAACACTACCTGACACACTAACAACACTGCCTGACACACTAACAACACTACCTGACACACTAGCAACACTACCTGACACACTAACAACACTACCTGACACACTAACAACACTGCCTGACACACTAACAACACTGCCTGACACACTAACAACACTGCCTGACACACTAACAACACTACCTGACAGACTAACAACACTACCTGACACACTAACAACACTACCTGACACACTAACGACACTACCTGACACACTAACAACACTACCTGACACACTAACAACACTACCTGACACACTAACAACACTGCCTGACACACTAACAACACTACCTGACACACTAACAACACTGCCTGACACACTAACAACACTGCCTGACACACTAACAACACTACCTGACACACTAACAACATTACCTGACACACTAGCAACACTACCTGACACACTAACAACACTGCCTGACACACTAACAACACTACCTGACACACTAACAACACTGCCTGACACACTAACAACACTACCTGACACACTAACAACATTACCTGACACACTAACAACACTACCTGACACACTAACAACACTGCCTGACACACTAACAACACTACCTGACACACTAACAACACTACCTGACACACTAACAACACTACCTGACACACTAACAACACTACCTGACACACTAACAACACTACCTGACACACTAACAACACTAGCTATCACACTAACAACACTACCTGACACACTAACAACACTACCTGACACACTAACAACACTACCTGACACACTAACAACACTACCTGACACACTAACAACACTACCTGACACACTAACAACACTACCTGACACACTAACAACACTAGCTATCACACTAACAACACTACCTGACACACTAACAACACTACCTGACACACTAACAACACTACCTGACACACTAACAACACTACCTGACACACTAACAACACTACCTGACACACTAACAACACTAGCTATCACACTAACAACACTACCTGACACACTAACAACACTACCTGACACACTAACAACACTAGCTATCACACTAACAACACTACCTGACACACTAACAACACTACCTGCCACACTAACAACACTACCTGACACACTAACAACACTACCTGACACACTAACAACACTACCTGACACACTAACAACACTACCTGACACTCTAACAACACTACCTGACACACTAACAACACTACCTGTCATACTAACAACACTACCTGACACACTAACAACACTACCTGACACACTAACAACACTAGCTATCATACTAACAACACTACCTGACACACTAACAACACTACCTGACACACTAACAACACTACCTGACACACTAACAACACTACCTGACACACTAACAACACTACCTGACACACTAACAACACTACCTGACACACTAACAACACTACCTGACACTCTAACAACACTACCTGACACACTAACAACACTACCTGACACACTAACAACACTACCTGACACACTAACAACACACCTGACACACTAACAACACTACCTGACACACTAACAACACTACCTGACACACTAACAACACTGCCTGACACATTAACAACACACCTGACACACTAACAACACTACCTGACACACTAACAACACTACCTGACACACTAACAACACTACCTGACACACTAACAACACTGCCTGACACACTAACAACACACCTGACACACTAACAACACTACCTGACACACTAACAACACTACCTGACACACTAACAACACTACCTGACACACTAACAACACACCTGACACACTAACAACACACCTGACACACTAACAACACTACCTGACACACTAACAACACTACCTGACACACTAACAACACTACCTGACACACTAACAACATTACCTGACACACTAACAACACTACCTGACACACTATCAACACTACCTGACACACTAACAACACTACATGACACACTAACAACACTACCTGACACACTAACAACACTGCCTGACACACTAACAACACTGCCTGACACACTAACAGCACTACCTGACACACTAACAACACTGCCTGACACACTAACAACACTACCTGACACACTAACAACAGTGCTTGACACACTAACAACACTACCTGACACACTAACAACACTACCTGATACACTAACAAAACTACCTGACACACTAACAACACTACCTGACACACTAACAACACTACCTGACACACTAACAACACTGCCTGACACACTAACAACACTACCTGACACACTAACAACACTGCCTGACACACTAACAACACTACCTGACACACTAGCAACACTATCTGACACACTAACAACACTACCTGACACACTAACAACACTACCTGACACACTAACAACACTGCCTGACACACTATCAACACTACCTGACACACTAGCAACACTACCTGACACACTAACAACACTACCTGACATACTAACAACACTACCTGACACACTAACAACACTGCCTGACACACTAACAACACTGCCTGACAAACTAACAACACTACCTGACACACTAACAACACTACCTGACACACTAACAACATTACCTGACACACTAACAACACTACCTGACACACTATCAACACTACCTGACACACTAACAACACTAACTGACACACTAACAACACTACCTGACACACTAACAACACTGCCTGACACACTAACAACACTGCCTGACACACTAACAACACTACCTGACACACTAACAACACTGCCTGACACACTAACAACACTACCTGACACACTAACAACACTGCCTGACACACTAACAACACTACCTGACACACTAACAACACTACCTGACACACTAACAACACTACCTGACACACTAACAACACTACCTGACACACTAACAACACTGCCTAACACACTAACAACACTACCTGACACACTAACAACACTACCTGACACACTAACGACACTGCCTGACACACTAACAACACTACCTGACACACTAACAACACTACCTACCACACTAACAACACTACCTGACACACTAACAACACTACCTGACTCACTAACAACACTACCTGACACACTAACAACACTACCTACCACACTAACAACACTACCTGACACACTAACAACACTGACTGACACACTAACAACACTACCTGACACACTAACAACACTGCCTGACACACTAACAACACTACCTGACACACTAACAACACTGCCTAACACACTAACAACACTACCTGACACACTAACAACACTACCTGACACACTAACAACACTACCTGACACACTAACAACACTACCTGACACACTAACAACACTGCCTGACACACTAACAACACTACCTGACACACTAACAACACTATCTGACACACTAACAACACTACCTGACACACTAACAACACTACCTGACACACTAACAACACTGCCTGACACACTAACAACACTACATGACACACTAGCAACACTACCTGACACACTAACAACACTGCCTGACACACTAACAACACTACCTGACACACTAGCAACACTACCTGACACACTAACAACACTACCTGACACACTAACAACACTGCCTGACACACTAACAACACTGCCTGACACACTAACAACACTGCCTGACACACTAACAACACTACCTGACAGACTAACAACACTACCTGACACACTAACAACACTACCTGACACACTAACGACACTACCTGACACACTAACAACACTACCTGACACACTAACAACACTACCTGACACACTAACAACACTGCCTGACACACTAACAACACTACCTGACACACTAACAACACTGCCTGACACACTAACAACACTGCCTGACACACTAACAACACTACCTGACACACTAACAACATTACCTGACACACTAACAACACTACCTGACACACTAACAACACTGCCTGACACACTAACAACACTACCTGACACACTAACAACACTACCTGACACACTAACAACACTACCTGACACACTAACAACACTACCTGACACACTAACAACACTGCCTGACACACTAACAACACTACCTGACACACTAACAACACTGCCTGACACACTAACAACACTGCCTGACACACTAACAACACTACCTGACACACTAACAACATTACCTGACACACTAACAACACTACCTGACACACTAACAACACTGCCTGACACACTAACAACACTACCTGACACACTAACAACACTACCTGACACACTAACAACACTACCTGACACACTAACAACACTACCTGACACACTAACAACACTACCTGACACACTAACAACACTAGCTATCACACTAACAACACTACCTGACACACTAACAACACTACCTGACACACTAACAACACTACCTGACACACTAACAACACTACCTGACACACTAACAACACTACCTGACACACTAACAACACTACCTGACACACTAACAACACTAGCTATCACACTAACAACACTACCTGACACACTAACAACACTACCTGACACACTAACAACACTACCTGACACACTAACAACACTACCTGACACACTAACAACACTACCTGACACACTAACAACACTAGCTATCACACTAACAACACTACCTGACACACTAACAACACTACCTGACACACTAACAACACTAGCTATCACACTAACAACACTACCTGACACACTAACAACACTACCTGCCACACTAACAACACTACCTGACACACTAACAACACTACCTGACACACTAACAACACTACCTGACACACTAACAACACTACCTGACACTCTAACAACACTACCTGACACACTAACAACACTACCTGTCATACTAACAACACTACCTGACACACTAACAACACTACCTGACACACTAACAACACTAGCTATCATACTAACAACACTACCTGACACACTAACAACACTACCTGACACACTAACAACACTACCTGACACACTAACAACACTACCTGACACACTAACAACACTACCTGACACACTAACAACACTACCTGACACACTAACAACACTACCTGACACTCTAACAACACTACCTGACACACTAACAACACTACCTGACACACTAACAACACTACCTGACACACTAACAACACACCTGACACACTAACAACACTACCTGACACACTAACAACACTACCTGACACACTAACAACACTGCCTGACACATTAACAACACACCTGACACACTAACAACACTACCTGACACACTAACAACACTACCTGACACACTAACAACACTACCTGACACACTAACAACACTGCCTGACACACTAACAACACACCTGACACACTAACAACACTACCTGACACACTAACAACACTACCTGACACACTAACAACACTACCTGACACACTAACAACACACCTGACACACTAACAACACACCTGACACACTAACAACACTACCTGACACACTAACAACACTACCTGACACACTAACAACACTACCTGACACACTAACAACATTACCTGACACACTAACAACACTACCTGACACACTATCAACACTACCTGACACACTAACAACACTACATGACACACTAACAACACTACCTGACACACTAACAACACTGCCTGACACACTAACAACACTGCCTGACACACTAACAGCACTACCTGACACACTAACAACACTGCCTGACACACTAACAACACTACCTGACACACTAACAACAGTGCTTGACACACTAACAACACTACCTGACACACTAACAACACTACCTGATACACTAACAAAACTACCTGACACACTAACAACACTACCTGACACACTAACAACACTACCTGACACACTAACAACACTGCCTGACACACTAACAACACTACCTGACACACTAACAACACTGCCTGACACACTAACAACACTACCTGACACACTAGCAACACTATCTGACACACTAACAACACTACCTGACACACTAACAACACTACCTGACACACTAACAACACTGCCTGACACACTATCAACACTACCTGACACACTAGCAACACTACCTGACACACTAACAACACTACCTGACATACTAACAACACTACCTGACACACTAACAACACTGCCTGACACACTAACAACACTGCCTGACAAACTAACAACACTACCTGACACACTAACAACACTACCTGACACACTAACAACATTACCTGACACACTAACAACACTACCTGACACACTATCAACACTACCTGACACACTAACAACACTAACTGACACACTAACAACACTACCTGACACACTAACAACACTGCCTGACACACTAACAACACTGCCTGACACACTAACAACACTACCTGACACACTAACAACACTGCCTGACACACTAACAACACTACCTGACACACTAACAACACTGCCTGACACACTAACAACACTACCTGACACACTAACAACACTACCTGACACACTAACAACACTACCTGACACACTAACAACACTACCTGACACACTAACAACACTGCCTAACACACTAACAACACTACCTGACACACTAACAACACTACCTGACACACTAACGACACTGCCTGACACACTAACAACACTACCTGACACACTAACAACACTACCTACCACACTAACAACACTACCTGACACACTAACAACACTACCTGACTCACTAACAACACTACCTGACACACTAACAACACTACCTACCACACTAACAACACTACCTGACACACTAACAACACTGACTGACACACTAACAACACTACCTGACACACTAACAACACTGCCTGACACACTAACAACACTACCTGACACACTAACAACACTGCCTAACACACTAACAACACTACCTGACACACTAACAACACTACCTGACACACTAACAACACTACCTGACACACTAACAACACTACCTGACACACTAACAACACTGCCTGACACACTAACAACACTACCTGACACACTAACAACACTATCTGACACACTAACAACACTACCTGACACACTAACAACACTACCTGACACACTAACAACACTGCCTGACACACTAACAACACTACATGACACACTAGCAACACTACCTGACACACTAACAACACTGCCTGACACACTAACAACACTACCTGACACACTAGCAACACTACCTGACACACTAACAACACTACCTGACACACTAACAACACTGCCTGACACACTAACAACACTGCCTGACACACTAACAACACTGCCTGACACACTAACAACACTACCTGACAGACTAACAACACTACCTGACACACTAACAACACTACCTGACACACTAACGACACTACCTGACACACTAACAACACTACCTGACACACTAACAACACTACCTGACACACTAACAACACTGCCTGACACACTAACAACACTACCTGACACACTAACAACACTGCCTGACACACTAACAACACTGCCTGACACACTAACAACACTACCTGACACACTAACAACATTACCTG
Source organism: Eledone cirrhosa (assembly GCA_964016885.1). Lineage (NCBI taxonomy): Eukaryota > Metazoa > Mollusca > Cephalopoda > Octopoda > Eledonidae > Eledone > Eledone cirrhosa. Next base: position 39,393,339 of record OZ024755.1, read on the forward strand.
ACACACTAGCAACACTACCTGACACACTAACAACACTGCCTGACACACTAACAACACTACCTGACACACTAACAACACTGCCTGACACACTAACAACACTACCTGACACACTAACAACATTACCTGACACACTAACAACACTACCTGACACACTAACAACACTGCCTGACACACTAACAACACTACCTGACACACTAGCAACACTACCTGACACACTAACAACACTACCTGACACACTAACAACACTGCCTGACACACTAACAACACTGCCTGACACACTAACAATACTGCCTGACACACTAACAACACTGCCTGACACACTAACAACACTACCTGACACACTAACAACACTACCTGACACACTAACAACACTACCTGACACACTAGCAACACTACCTGACACACTAACAACACTACCTGACACACTAACAACACTGCCTGACACACTAACAACACTGCCTGACACACTAACAACATTACCTGACACACTAGCAACACTACCTGACACACTAACAACACTACCTGACACACTAACAACACTACCTGACACTCTAACAACACTGCCTGACACACTAACAACACTGCCTGATACACTAACAACACTGCCTGACACACTAACAACACTACCTGACACACTAACAACACTGCCTGACACACTAACAACACTGCCTGACACACTAACAACACTGCCTGACACACTAACAACACTGCCTGACACACTAACAACACTACCTGACACACTAACAACTCTACCTGACACACTAACAACACTACCTGACACACTAACAACACTGCCTGACACACTAACAACACTACCTGACACACTAACAACACTGCCTGACACACTAACAACACTACCTGCCACACTAACAACACTGCCTGACACACTAACAACACTGCCTGACACACTAACAACACTACCTGACACACTAACAACACTGCCTGACACACTAACAACACTGCCTGACACACTAACAACACTACCTGACACACTAACAACACTGCCTGACACACTAACAACGCTACCTGACACACTAACAACACTAGCTGACACACTAACAACACTGCCTGACACACTAACAACACTGCCTGACACACTAACAACACTGCCTGACACACTAACAACACTACCTGACACACTAACAACACTACCTGACACACTAACAACACTACCTGACACACTAACAACACTGCCTGACACACTAACAACACTACCTGACACACTAACAACACTACCTGACACACTAACAACACTACCTGACACACTAACAACACTGCCTGACACACTAACAACACTGCCTGACACACTAACAACACTACCTGACACACTAACAACACACCTGACACACTAACAACACTGCCTGACACACTAACAACACTGCCTGACACACTAACAACACTGCCCGACACACTAACAACACTGCCTGACACACTAACAACACTACCTGACACACTAACAACACTACCTGACACACTAACAACACTACCTGACACACTAACAACACTACCTGACACACTAACAACACTGCCTGACACACTAACAACACTACCTGACACACTAACAACACTACCTGCCACACTAACAACACTACCTGACACACTAACAACACTACCTGACACACTAACAACACTACCTGACACACTAACAGCATTACCTGACACACTAACAACACTACCTGACACACTAACAACACTACCTGACACACTAACAACACTACCTGACACACTAACAACACTGCCTGACACACTAACAACACTACCTGACACACTAACAACACTACCTGCCACACTAACAACACTACCTGACACACTAACAACACTACCTGACACACTAACAACACTACCTGACACACTAACAACACTACCTGACACACTAACAACACTACCTGACACACTAACAACACTGCCTGACACACTAACAACACTACCTGACACACTAACAACACTACCTGCCACACTAACAACACTACCTGACACACTAACAACACTACCTGTCACACTAACAACACTACCTGACACACTAACAACACTACCTGACACACTAACAGCATTACCTGACACACTAACAACACTACCTGCCACACTAACAACACTACCTGACAGACTAACAACACTACTTGCCACACTAACAACACTACCTGACACACTAACAGCATTACCTGACACACTAACAACACTACCTGACACACTAACAACACTACCTGCCACACTAACAACACTACCTGACACACTAACAACACTACCTGACACACTAACAACACTACCTGACACACTAACAACACTACCTGACACACTAACAACACTACCTGCCACACTAACAACACTACCTGACACACTAACAACACTACCTGACACACTAACAACACTACCTGACACACTAACAGCACTACCTGACACACTAACAACACTACCTGACACACTAACAACACTACCTGCCACATTAACAACACTACCTGACACACTAACAACACTGCCTGACACACTAACAACACTACCTGACACACTAACAACACTGCCTGACACACTAACAACAATACCTGACACACTAACAACACTACCTGACACACTAACAACACTACCTGACACACTAACAACACTGCCTGACACACTAACAACACTACCTGACACACTAACAACACTGCCTGACACACTAACAACACTACCTGACACACTAGCAACACTACCTGACACACTAACAACACTACCTGACACACTAACAACACTGCCTGACACACTAACAACACTGCCTGACACACTAACAACACTACCTGACACACTAGCAACACTACCTGACACACTAACAACACTACCTGACACACTAACAACACTGCCTGACACACTAACAACACTGCCTGACACACTAACAACACTGCCTGACACACTAACAACACTGCCTGACACACTAACAACACTACCTGACACACTAACAACACTGCCTGACACACTAACAACACTGCCTGACACACTAACAACACTGCCTGACACACTAACAACACTGCCTGACACACTAACAACACTACCTGACACACTAACAACTCTACCTGACACACTAACAACACTACCTGACACACTAACAACACTGCCTGACACACTAACAACACTACCTGACACACTAACAACACTGCCTGACACACTAACAACACTACCTGCCACACTAACAACACTGCCTGACACACTAACAACACTGCCTGACACACTAACAACACTACCTGACACACTAACAACACTGCCTGACACACTAACAACACTGCCTGACACACTAACAACACTACCTGACACACTAACAACACTGCCTGACACACTAACAACACTACCTGACACACTAACAACACTGCCTGACACACTAACAACACTACCTGACACACTAACAACACTAGCTGACACACTAACAACACTGCCTGACACACTAACAACACTGCCTGACACACTAACAACACTGCCTGACACACTAACAACACTACCTGACACACTAACAACACTACCTGACACACTAACAACACTACCTGACACACTAACAACACTGCCTGACACACTAACAACACTACCTGACACACTAACAGCACTACCTGACACACTAACAACACTACCTGACACACTAACAACACTGCCTGACACACTAACAACACTGCCTGACACACTAACAACACTACCTGACACACTAACAACACACCTGACACACTAACAACACTGCCTGACACACTAACAACACTGCCTGACACACTAACAACACTGCCTGACACACTAACAACACTGCCTGACACACTAACAACACTACCTGACACACTAACAACACTACCTGACACACTAACAACACTACCTGACACACTAACAACACTACCTGACACACTAACAACACTGCCTGACACACTAACAACACTACCTGACACACTAACAACACTACCTGCCACACTAACAACACTACCTGACACACTAACAACACTACCTGACACACTAACAACACTACCTGACACACTAACAGCATTACCTGACACACTAACAACACTACCTGACACACTAACAACACTACCTGACACACTAACAACACTACCTGACACACTAACAACACTGCCTGACACACTAACAACACTACCTGACACACTAACAACACTACCTGCCACACTAACAACACTACCTGACACACTAACAACACTACCTGTCACACTAACAACACTACCTGACACACTAACAACACTACCTGACACACTAACAGCATTACCTGACACACTAACAACACTACCTGCCACACTAACAACACTACCTGACAGACTAACAACACTACTTGCCACACTAACAACACTACCTGACACACTAACAGCATTACCTGACACACTAACAACACTACCTGACACACTAACAACACTACCTGCCACACTAACAACACTACCTGACACACTAACAACACTACCTGACACACTAACAACACTACCTGACACACTAACAACACTACCTGACACACTAACAACACTACCTGCCACACTAACAACACTACCTGACACACTAACAACACTACCTGACACACTAACAACACTACCTGACACACTAACAACACTACCTGACACACTAACAACACTACCTGACACACTAACAACACTACCTGCCACATTAACAACACTACCTGACACACTAACAACACTGCCTGACACACTAACAACACTACCTGACACACTAACAACACTACCTGCCACATTAACAACACTACCTGACACACTAACAACACTACCTGACACACTAACAACACTGCCTGACACACTAACAACACTACCTGACACACTAACAACACTACCTGCCACACTAACAACACTACCTGCCACACTAACAAAACTACCTGACACACTAACAACACTACCTGACACACTAACAACACTACCTGACACACTAACAACACTACCTGACACACTAACAACACTACCTGACACACTAACAACACTACCTGACACGCTAACAACACTACCTGACACACTAACAACATTACCTGACACACTAACAACACTGCCTGACACACTAACAACACTACCTGACACACTAACAACAATACCTGACACACTAACAACACTACCTGACACACTAACAACACTGCCTGACACACTAACAACACTAACAACACTACCTGACACACTAACAACACTGCCTGACACACTAACAACACTAACAACACTACCTGACACACTAACAACACTACCTGACACACTAACAACACTACCTAACACACTAACAGCATTACCTGACACACTAACAACACTGCCTGCCACACTAACAACACTACCTGACACACTAACAACACTACCTGACACACTAACAACACTACCTGACACACTAACAACACTACCTGACACACTAACAACACTACCTGACACACTAACAACACTACCTGACACACTAACAACACTACCTGACACACTAACAACACTACCTGCCACATTAACAACACTACCTGACACACTAACAACACTGCCTGACACACTAACAACACTACCTGACACACTAACAACACTACCTGCCACATTAACAACACTACCTGACACACTAACAACACTAGCTGACACACTAACAACACTGCCTGACACACTAACAACACTACCTGACACACTAACAACACTACCTGCCACACTAACAACACTACCTGACACACTAACAACACTACCTGACACACTAACAACACTACCTGACACACTAACAACACTACCTGACACACTAACAACACTACCTGACACACTAACAACACTACCTGACACACTAACAACACTGCCTGACACACTAACAACACTACCTGACACACTAACAACAATACCTGACACACTAACAACACTACCTGACACACTAACAACACTACCTGACACACTAACAACACTGCCTGACACACTAACAACACTAACAACACTACCTGACACACTAACAACACTGCCTGACACACTAACAACACTAACAACACTACCTGACACACTAACAACACTACCCGACACACTAACAACACTACCTGACACACTAACAACACTACCTGACACACTAACAACACTACCTGACACACTAACAACACTACCTGACACACTAACAACACTACCTGACACACTAACAACACTACCTGACACACTAACAACACTAGCTATCACACTAACAACACTACCTGACACACTAACAACACTACCTAACACACTAACAACACTACCTGACACACTAACAACAATAGCTATCACACTAACAACACTACCTGACACACTAACAACACTACCTGACACACTAACAACACTACCTGACACACTAACAACACTACCTGACACACTAACAACACTACCTGACACACTAACAACACTAGCTATCACACTAACAACACTACCTGACACACTAACAACACTACCTGACACACTAACAACACTACCTGACACACTAACAACACTACCTGACACACTAACAACACTACCTGACACACTAACAACACTGCCTGACACACTAACAACACTAACAACACTACCTGACACACTAACAACACTGCCTGACACACTAACAACACTAACAACACTACCTGACACACTAACAACACTACCTGACACACTAACAACACTACCTGACACACTAACAACACTACCTGACACACTAACAACACTACCTGACACACTAACAACACTACCTGACACACTAACAACACTAGCTATCACACTAACAACACTACCTGACACACTAACAACACTACCTGACACACTAACAACACTACCTGACACACTAACAACACTACCTGACACACTAACAACACTACCTGACACACTAACAACACTACCTGACACACTAACAACACTAGCTATCACACTAACAACACTACATGACACACTAACAACACTACCTGCCACACTAACAACACTACCTGACACACTAACAACACTAGCTATCACACTAACAACACTACCTGACACACTAACAACACTACCTGCCACACTAACAACACTACCTGACACACTAACAACACTACCTGACACACTAACAACACTAGCTATCACACTAACAACACTACCTGACACACTAACAACACTACCTGACACACTAACAACACTACCTGACACACTAACAACACTACCTGACACACTAACAACACTACCTGACACACTAACAACACTAGCTATCACACTAACAACACTACCTGACACACTAACAACACTACCTGACACACTAACAACACTACCTGACACACTAACAACACTACCTGACACACTAACAACACTACCTGACACACTAACAACACTGCCTGACACACTAACAACACTACCTGACACACTAACAACACTACCTGACACACTAACAACACTGCCTGACACACTAACAACACTACCTGACACACTAACAACACTACCTGACACACTAACAACACTACCTGACACACTAACAACACTACCTGACACACTAACAACACTGCCTGACACACTAACAACACTACCTGACACACTAACAACACTACCTGACACACTAACAACACTGCCTGACACACTAACAACACTACCTGACACACTAACAACACTACCTGACACACTAACAACACTACCTGACACACTAACAACACTACCTGACACACTAACAACACTACCTGACACACTAACAACACTACCTGACACACTAACAACACTGCCTGACACACTAACAACACTACCTGACACACTAACAACACTACCTGACACACTAACAACACTACCTGCCACACTAACAACACTACCTGACACACTAACAACACTACCTGACACACTAACAACACTGCCTGACACACTAACAACACTACCTGACACACTAACAACACTACCTGACACACTAACAACACTGCCTGACACACTAACAACACTACCTGACACACTAACAACACTACCTGACACACTAACAACACTACCTGACACACTAACAACACTACCTGACACACTAACAACACTACCTGACACACTAACAACACTGCCTGACACACTAACAACACTACCTGACACACTAACAACACTGCCTGACACACTAACAACACTACCTGACACACTAACAACACTACCTGACACACTAACAACACTACCTGACACACTAACAACACTACCTGACACACTAACAACACTACCTGACACACTAACAACACTGCCTGACACACTAACAACACTACCTGACACACTAACAACACTACCTGACACACTAACAACACTGCCTGACACACTAACAACACTACCTGACACACTAACAACACTACCTGACACACTAACAACACTACCTGACACACTAACAACACTGCCTGACACACTAACAACACTACCTGACACACTAACAACACTACCTGACACACTAACAACACTGCCTGACACACTAACAACACTACCTGACACACTAACATCACTACCTGACACACTAACAACAATACCTGACACACTAACAACACTACCTGACACACTAACAACACTACCTGACACACTAACAACACTGCCTGACACACTAACAACACTACCTGACACACTAACAACACTACCTGACACACTAACAACACTGCCTGACACACTAACAACACTACCTGACACACTAACATCACTACCTGACACACTAACAACAATACCTGACACACTAACAACACTACCTGACACACTAACAACACTGCCTGACACACTAACAACACTACCTGACACACTAACATCACTACCTGACACACTAACAACAATACCTGACACACTAACAACACTACCTGACACACTAACAACACTACCTGACACACTAACAACACTACCTGACACACTAACAACACTACCTGACACACTAACAACACTGCCTGACACACTAACAACACTACCTGACACACTAACAACACTACCTGACACACTAACAACACTGTCTGACACACTAACAACACTACCTGACACACTAACATCACTACCTGACACACTAACAACACTACCTGACACACTAACAACACTACCTGACACACTAACAACACTACCTGACACACTAACAACACTGCCTGACACACTAACAACACTACCTGACACACTAACAACACTACCTGACACACTAACAACACTACCTGACACACTAACAACATTACCTGACACACTAACAACCCTACCTGACACACTAACAACACTACCTGACACACTAACAACACTGCCTGACACACTAACAACACTACCTGACACACTAACAACACTGCCTGACACACTAACAACACTACCTGACACACTAACAACACTACCTGCCACACTAACAACACTAGCTATCACACTAACAACACTACCTGACACACTAACATCACTACCTGACACACTAACAACACTACCTGACACACTAACAACACTACCTGACACACTAACAACACTACCTGACACACTAACAACACTACCTGACACACTAACAACACTAGCTATCACACTAACAACACTACCTGACACACTAACAACACACCTGACACACTAACAACACTACCTGACACACTAACATCACTACCTGACACACTAACAACACTACCTGACACACTAACAACACTACCTGACACACTAACAACACTACCTGACACACTAACAACACTAGCTATCACACTAACAACACTACCTGACACACTAACAACACACCTGACACACTAACAACACTACCTGACACACTAACATCACTACCTGACACACTAACAACACTACCTGACACACTAACAACACTACCTGACACACTAACAACACTACCTGACACACTAACAACACTACCTGACACACTAACAACACTAGCTATCACACTAACAACACTACCTGACACACTAACAACACACCTGACACACTAACAACACTACCTGACACACTAACAACACTACCTGACACACTAACAACACTACCTGACACACTAACAACACTACCTGACACACTAACAACACTAGCTATCACACTAACAACACTACCTGACACACTAACAACACACCTGACACACTAACAACACTACCTGACACACTAACATCACTACCTGACACACTAACAACACTACCTGACACACTAACAACACTACCTGACACACTAACAACACTACCTGACACACTAACAACACTACCTGACACACTAACATCACTACCTGACACACTAACAACAATACCTGACACACTAACAACACTACCTGACACACTAACAACACTACCTGACACACTAACAACACTGCCTGACACACTAACAACACTACCTGACACACTAACAACACTACCTGACACACTAACAACACTGCCTGACACACTAACAACACTACCTGACACACTAACATCACTACCTGACACACTAACAACAATACCTGACACACTAACAACACTACCTGACACACTAACAACACTGCCTGACACACTAACAACACTACCTGACACACTAACATCACTACCTGACACACTAACAACAATACCTGACACACTAACAACACTACCTGACACACTAACAACACTACCTGACACACTAACAACACTACCTGACACACTAACAACACGACCTGACACACTAACAACACTACCTGACACACTAACAACACTGCCTGACACACTAACAACACTACCTGACACACTAACAACACTACCTGACACACTAACAACACTGCCTGACACACTAACAACACTACCTGACACACTAACATCACTACCTGACACACTAACAACACTACCTGACACACTAACAACACTACCTGACACACTAACAACACTACCTGACACACTAACAACACTGCCTGACACACTAACAACACTACCTGACACACTAACAACACTACCTGACACACTAACAACACTACCTGACACACTAACAACATTACCTGACACACTAACAACCCTACCTGACACACTAACAACACTACCTGACACACTAACAACACTGCCTGACACACTAACAACACTACCTGACACACTAACAACACTGCCTGACACACTAACAACACTACCTGACACACTAACAACACTACCTGCCACACTAACAACACTAGCTATCACACTAACAACACTACCTGACACACTAACATCACTACCTGACACACTAACAACACTACCTGACACACTAACAACACTACCTGACACACTAACAACACTACCTGACACACTAACAACACTACCTGACACACTAACAACACTAGCTATCACACTAACAACACTACCTGACACACTAACAACACACCTGCCACACTAACAACACTACCTGACACACTAACAACACTACCTGACACACTAACAACACTACCTGACACACTAACAACACTACCTGACACACTAACAACACTACCAATCACACTAACAACACTACCTGACACACTAACAACACTACCTGACACACTAACAACACTACCAATCACACTAACAACACTGCCTGCCACACTAACAACACTACCAATCACACTAACAACACTACCTGACACACTAACAACACTACCTGACACACTAACAACACTACCTGACACACTAACAACACTACCAATCACACTAACAACACTGCCTGCCACACTAGCAACACTACCTGTCACACTAACAACACTACCTGTCACACTAACAACACTACCTGACACACTAACAACACGACCTGACACACTAACAACACTACCTGACACACTAACAACACTACCTGACACACTAACAACACTACCAATCACACTAACAACACTGCCTGCCACACTAGCAACACTACCTGTCACACTAACAACACTACCTGTCACACTAACAGCACTACCTGACACACTAACAACACTACCTGACACACTAACAACACTACCTGACACACTAACAACACTACCTGACACACTAACAACACGATCTGACACACTAACAACACTACCTGCCACACTAGCAACACTACCTGACACACTAACAACACTACCTGACACACTAACAACACTACCTGACACACTAACAACACTACCTGACACACTAACAACACTACCTGACACACTAACAACACTACCAATCACACTAACAACACTGCCTGCCACACTAGCAACACAACCTGCCACACTAACAACACTACCTGACACACTAACAACACTGCCTGCCACATTAGCAACACTACCTGACACACTAACAACACTACCTGACACACTAACAACACTACCAATCACACTAACAACACTGCCTGCCACACTAGCAACACTACCTGACACACTAACAACACTACCTGACACACTAACAACACTAGCTATCACACTAACAACACTACCTGACACACTAACAACTCTACCTGACACACTAACAACACTACCTGACACACTAACAACACTACCTGACACACTAACAACACTACCTGACACACTAACAACACTAGCTATCACACTAACAACACTACCTGACACACTAACAACACTACCTGACACACTAACAACACTACCTGACACACTAACAGCACTACCTGACACACTAACAACACTACCTGACACACTAACAACACTACCTGACACACTAACAACACTAGCTATCACACTAACAACACTACCTGACACACTAACCACACTACCTGACACACTAACAACACTACCTGACACACTAACAACACTGCCTGACACACTAACAACACTACCTGACACACTAACAACACTACCTGACACACTAACAACACTGCCTGACACACTAACAACACTACCTGACACACTAACAACACTACCTGACACACTAACAACACTGCCTGACACACTAACAACACTACCTGACACACTAACATCACTACCTGACACACTAACAACAATACCTGACACACTAACAACACTACCTGACACACTAACAACACTGCCTGACACACTAACAACACTACCTGACACACTAACAACACTACCTGACACACTAACAACATTACCTGACACACTAACAACCCTACCTGACACACTAACAACACTACCTGACACACTAACAACACTGCCTGACACACTAACAACACTACCTGACACACTAACAACATTACCTGACACACTAACAACCCTACCTGACACACTAACAACACTACCTGACACACTAACAACACTACCTGACACACTAACAACACTACCTGACACACTAACAACACTACCTGACACACTAACAACACTACCTGACACACTAACAACACTACCTGACACACTAACAACCCTACCTGACACACTAACAACACTACCTGACACACTAACAACACTACCTGACACACTAGCAACACTACATGACACACTAACAACACTGCCTGACACACTAACAACACTTCCTGACACACTAACAACACTACCTGACACACTAACAACACTGCCTGACACACTAACAACACTACCTGACACACTAACAACACTACCTGACACACTAACAACACTACCTGACACACTAACAACCCTACCTGACACACTAACAACCCTACCTGACACACTAACAACACTGCCTGACACACTAACAACACTGCCTGACACACTAACAACATTACCTGACACACTAACAACCCTACCTGACACACTAACAACACTACCTGACACACTAACATCACTACCTGACACACTAACAACACTACCTGACACACTAACAACACTACCTGACACACTAACAACACTACCTGACACACTAACAACACTACCTGACACACTAACAACACTAGCTATCACACTAACAACACTACCTGACACACTAACAACACACCTGCCACACTAACAACACTACCTGACACACTAACAACACTACCTGACACACTAACAACACTACCTGACACACTAACAACACTACCTGACACACTAACAACAATACCTGACACACTAACAACACTACCTGACACACTAACAACACTACCTGACACACTAACAACACTACCTGACACACTAACAACACTACCTGACACACTAACGACACTACCTGACACACTAACAACATTACCTGACACACTAACAACCCTACCTGACACACTAACAACACTACCTGACACACTAACAACACTGCCTGACACACAAACAACACTACCTGACACACTAACAACATTACCTGACACACTAACAACCCTACCTGACACACTAACAACATTACCTGACACACTAACAACCCTACCTGACACACTAACAACATTACCTGACACACTAACAACACTACCTGACACACTAACAACATTACCTGACACACTAACAACCCTACCTGACACACTAACAACCCTACCTGACACACTAACAACACTGCCTGACACACTAACAACACTACCTGACACACTAACAACACTGCCTGACACACTAACAACACTACCTGACACACTAACAACATTACCTGACACACTAACAACCCTACCTGACACACTAACAACACTACCTGACACACTAACAACACTGCCTGACACACTAACAACACTACCTGACACACTAACAACATTACCTGACACACTAACAACCCTACCTGACACACTAACAACACTACCTGCCACACTAACAACACTGCCTGACACACTAACAACACTACCTGACACACTAACAACACTACCTGACACACTAACAACACTACCTGACACACTAACAACACTACCTGACACACTAACACCATTACCTGACACACTAACAACCCTACCTGACACACTAACAACACTACCTGACACACTAACAACACTGCCTGACACACTAACAACACTACCTGACACACTAACAACACTACCTGCCACACTAACAACACTAGCTATCACACTAACAACACTACCTGACACACTAACAACACTACCTGACACACTAACAACACTACCTGACACACTAACAACACTACCTGACACACTAACAACACTACCTGACACACTAACAACACTAGCTATCACACTAACAACACTACCTGACACACTAACAACACTACCTGACACACTAACAACCCTACCTGACACACTAACAACACTACCTGCCACACTAACAACACTGCCTGACACACTAACAACACTACCTGACACACTAACAACACTACCTGACACACTAACAACACTACCTGACACACTAACAACACTACCTGACACACTAACAACACTAGCTATCACACTAACAACACTACCTGACACACTAACAACACACCTGCCACACTAACAACACTACCTGACACACTAACAACACTACCTGACACACTAGCAACACTACCTGTCACACTAACAACACTACCTGTCACACTAACAACACTACCTGACACACTAACAACACGACCTGACACACTAACAACACTACCTGACACACTAACAACACTACCTGACACACTAACAACACTACCAATCACACTAACAACACTGCCTGCCACACTAGCAACACTACCTGTCACACTAACAACACTACCTGTCACACTAACAGCACTACCTGACACACTAACAACACTACCTGACACAATAACAACACTACCTGACACACTAACAACACTACCTGACACACTAACAACACGACCTGACACACTAACAACACTACCTGCCACACTAGCAACACTACCTGACACACTAACAACACTACCTGACACACTAACAACACTACCTGACACACTAACAACACTACCTGACACACTAACAACACTACCTGACACACTAACAACACTACCTGACACACTAACAACACTACCAATCACACTAACAACACTGCCTGCCACACTAGCAACACTACCTGACACACTAGCAACACTACCTGACACACTAACAACACTACCAATCACACTAACAACACTGCCTGCCACACTAGCAACACTACCTGACACACTAACAACACTACCTGACACACTAACAACACTACCTATCACACTAACAACACTGCCTGCCACACTAGCAACACTACCTACCACACTAACAACACTACCAATCACACTAACAACACTGCCTGCCACACTAGCAACACTACCTGACACACTAACAACACTACTTGACACACTAACAACACTACCTATCACACTAACAACACTGCCTGCCACACTAGCAACACTACCTGACACACTAACAACACTACCTGACACACTAACAACACTACCTGACACACTAACAACACTACCTATCACACTAACAACACTACCTGACACACTAACAACACTACCTGACACACTAACAACACTACCTGACACACTAACAACACTACCTGACACACTAACAACACTACCTATCACACTAACAACACTACCTGACACACTAACAACACTACCAATCACACTAACAACACTACCTGACACACTAACAACACTACCTGACACACTAACAACACTACCTATCACACTAACAACACTACCTGACACACTAACAACACTACCTTACACACTAACAACACTACCTGACACACTAACAACACTACCTGACACACTAACAAAACTACCTGACACACTAACAACACTACCTGACACACTAACAACACTACCTGACACACTAACAACACTACCAATCACACTAACAACACTACCTGACACACTAACAACACTACCTGACACACTAACAACACTACCAATCACACTAACAACACTACCTGACACACTAACAACACTACCTGACACACTAACAACACTACCTATCACACTAACAACACTACCTGACACACTAACAACACTACCTGACACACTAACAACACTACCTGACACACTAACAACACTACCTGACACACTAACAACACTACCTGACACACTAACAACACTACCTATCACACTAACAACACTACCTGACACACTAACAACACTACCTGACACACTAACAACACTACCTGACACACTAGCAACACTACCTGCCACACTAACAACACTACCTGCCACACTAGCAACACTACCTGCCACACTAACAACACTACCTGCCACACTAACAACACTACCTGACACACTAACAACACTACCTGACACACTAACAACACTACCTGCCACACTAACAACACTACTTATCACCCTAACAACACTACCTGACACACTAACAACACTACCTGACACACTAACAACACTACCTGACACACTAGCAACACTACCTACCACACTAACAACACTACCAATCACACTAACAACACTACCTGACACACTAACAACACTACCAATCACACTAACAACACTGCCTGCCACACTAACAACACTACCTGACACACTAACAACACTACCTGACACACTAACAACACTACCTGACACACTAACAACACTACCTGACACACTAACAACACTACCTGACACACTAACAACACAACCTGCCACACTAACAACACTACCTGACACACTAACAACACTACCTGACACACTAACAACACTACCTATCACACTAACAACACTACCTGACACACTAACAACACTACCTGACACACTAACAACACTACCTGACACACTAACAACACAACCTGCCACACTAACAACACTACCTGACACACTAACAACACTACCTGACACACTAACAACACTACCTATCACACTAACAACACTACCTGACACACTAACAACACTACCTATCACACTAACAACACTACCTGACACACTAACAACACTACCTGACACACTAACAACACTACCTGACACACTAACAACACAACCTGCCACACTAACAACACTACCTGACACACTAACAACACAAACTGCCACACTAACAACACTACCTGACACACTAACAACACTACCTGACACACTAACAACACTACCTATCACACTAACAACACTACCTGACACACTAACAACACTACCTATCACACTAACAACACTACCTGACACACTAACAACACTACCTGACACACTAACAACACAACCTGCCACACTAACAACACAACCTGCCACACTAACAACACTACCTGACACACTAACAACACTACCTATCACACTAACAACACTGCCTGCCACACTAACAACACTACCTGACACACTAACAACACTACCTGACACACTAACAACACTACCTGACACACTAACAACACTACCAATCACACTAACAACACTGCCTGCCACACTAGCAACACTACCTGACACACTAACAACACTACCTGACACACTAACAACACTACCAATCACACTAACAACACTGCCTGCCACACTAGCAACACTACCTGACACACTAACAACACTACCTGACACACTAACAACACTACCTGACACACTAACAACACTACCTGACACACTAACAACACTACCTGACACACTAACAACACTACCTGACACACTAACAACACTACCTGACACACTAACAACACTACCTGACACACTAACAACACTACCTGACACACTAGCAACACTACCTACCACACTAACAACACTACCTGACACACTAACAACACTACCTGACACACTAACAACACTACCTGACACACTAACAACACTACCTGACACACTAACAACACTACCTGACACACTAACAACACTGCCTGCCACACTAACAACACTACTTGACACACTAACAACACTACCTGACACACTAACAACACTACCTGACACACTAACAACACTACCTGACACACTAACAACACTACCTGACACACTAACAACACTACCTGACACACTAACAACACTACCTGACACACTAACAACACTGCCTGCCACACTAACAACACTACCTGACACACTAACAATACTACCTGACACACTAACAACACTACCTGACACACTAACAACACTACCTGACACACTAACAACACTACCAATCACACTAACAACACTGCCTGCCACACTAGCAACACTACCTGACACACTAACAACACTACCTATCACACTAACAACACTACCTGACACACTAACAACACTGCCTGCCACACTAACAACACTACCAATCACACTAACAACACTGCCTGCCACACTAACAACACTACCTGACACACTAACAACACTACCTGACACACTAACAACACTACCTGACACACTAACAACACTACCTGACACACTAACAACACTACCTGACACACTAACAACACTACCTATCACACTAACAACACTACCTGTCACACTAACAACACTACCAATCACACTAACAACACTGCCTGCCACACTAACAACACTACCAATCACACTAACAACACTACCTGACACACTAACAACACTACCTGACACACTAACAACACTACCTGACACACTAACAACACTACCTGACACACTAACAACACTACCTGACACACTAGCAACACTACCTACCACACTAACAACACTACCTGCCACACTAACAACACTACCTGACACACTAACAACACTACCTGACACACTAACAACACTACCTGACACACTAACAACACTACCTGACACACTAACAACACTACCTGACACACTACCAACACTACCTGACACACTAACAACACTACCAATCACACTAACAACACTGCCTGCCACACTAACAACACTACCTGCCACACTAACAACACTATCTGACACACTAACAACACTACCAATCACACTAACAACACTGCCTGCCACACTAACAACACTACCTGCCACACTAACAACACTACCAATCACACTAACAACACTACCTGACACACTAACAACACTACCTGACACACTAACAACACTACCTGACACACTAACAACACTACCTGACACACTAACAACACTACCTGCCACACTAACAACACTACCTGACACACTAACAACACTACCTGACACACTAACAACACTACCTGCCACACTAACAACACTACCTGACACACTAACAACACTACCTGACACACTAACAACACTACCTGACACACTAACAACACTACCTGACACACTAACAACACTACCTGACACACTAGCAACACTACCTACCACACTAACAACACTACCTGACACACTACCAACACTACCTGACACACTAACAACACTACCAATCACACTAACAACACTGCCTGCCACACTAACAACACTACCTGCCACACTAACAACACTATCTGACACACTAACAACAATACCAATCACACTAACAACACTGCCTGCCACACAACAACACTACCTGCCACACTAACAACACTACCTGACACACTAACAACACAACCTGACACACTAACAACACTACGTGACACACTAACAACACTACCTGACACACTAACAACACTACCTGACACACTAACAACACTACCTGACACACTAACAACACTGCCTGACACACTAACAACACTACCAATCACACTAACAACACTACCTGACACACTAACAACACTACCAATCACACTAACAACACTACCTGACACACTAACAACACTACCTACCACACTAACAACACTACCTGACACACTAACAACACTACCTGACACACTAACACCACTACCTGACACACTAACAACACTGCCTGACACACTAACAACACTACCTGACACACTAACAACACTGCCTGACACACTAACAACACTACCTGACACACTAACAACACTACCTGACACACTAACAACACTACCTGACACACTAACAACACTGCCTGACACACTAACAACACTACCTGACACACTAACAACACTATCTGACACACTAACAACACTACCTACCACACTAACAACACTACCTGACACACTAACAACACTACCTGACACACTAACAACACTACCTGACACACTAACAACACTACCTGACACACTAACTACACTACCCGACACACTAACAACACTACCTGACACACTAACAACACTACCTGACACACTAACAACACTACCTGACACACTAACAATACTACCTGCCACACTAACAACACTACCTGACACACTAACAACACTACCTGACACACTAACAACACTACCTGACACATTAACAACACTACCTGACACACTAACAACACTACCTGACACACTAACAACACTACCTGACACACTAACAACACTACCTGACACACTAACAACACTGCCTGCCACACTAACAACACTACCTGACACACTAACAACACTACCTGACACACTAGCAACACTACCTACCACACTAACAACACTACCTGACACACTAACAACACTACCTGACACACTAACAACACTACCTGACACACTAACAACACTGCCTGCCACACTAACAACACTACCTGACACACTAACAACACTACCTGCCACACTAACAACACTACCTGACACACTAACAACACTACCTGACACACTAACAACACTGCCTGCCACACTAACAACACTACCTGACACACTAACAATACTACCTGCCACACTAACAACACTACCTGACACACTAACAACACTACCTACCACACTAACAACACTACCTGCCACACTAACAACACTACCTGACACAATAACAACACTGCCTGACACACTAACAACACTACCTGCCACACTAACAACACTACCTGACACACTAACAACACTGCCTGACACACTAACAACACTACCTGACACACTAACAACACTACCTACCACACTAACAACACTACCTGCCACACTAACAACACTACCTGACACACTAACAACACTACCTGACACACTAACATCACTACCTGACACACTAACAACACTGCCTGACACACTAACAACACTACCTGACACACTAACAACACTACCTGACACACTAGCAACACTACCTGCCACACTAACAACACTACCTGACACACTAACAACACTGCCTGACACACTAACAACACTACCTGACACACTAACAACACTACCTGCCACACTAACAACACTACCTGACACACTAACAACACTGCCTGACACACTAACAACACTACCTGACACACTAACAACACTACCTGACACACTAACAACACTGCCTGACACACTAACAACACTACCTGACACACTAACAACACTACCTACCACACTAACAACACTACCTGCCACACTAACAACACTACCTGACACACTAACAACACTACCTGACACACTAACATCACTACCTGACACACTAACAACACTGCCTGACACACTAACAACACTACCTGACACACTAACAACACTACCTGACACACTAGCAACACTACCTGCCACACTAACAACACTACCTGACACACTAACAACACTGCCTGACACACTAACAACACTACCTGACACACTAACAACACTACCTGCCACACTAACAACACTACCTGACACACTAACAACACTGCCTGACACACTAACAACACTACCTGACACACTAACAACACTACCTGACACACTAACAACACTGCCTGACACACTAACAACACTGCCTGACACACTAACAACACTACCTGACACACAAACAACACTACCTGACACACTAACAACACTACCTGACACACTAACAACACTGCCTGACACACTAACAACACTACCTACCACACTAACAACACTACCTGCCACACTAACAACACTACCTGACACACTAACAACACTGCCTGACACACTAACAACACTACCTGACACACTAGCAACACTACCTGACACACTAACAACACTACCTGACACACTAGCAACACTACCTGACACACTAACAACACTACCTGACACACTAACAACACTACCTGACACACTAGCAACACTACCTGACACACTAACAACACTACCTGACACACTAGCAACACTACCTGACACACTAACAACACTACCTGACACACTAACAACACTACCTGACACACTAGCAACACTACCTGACACACTAACAACACTACCTGACACACTAACAACACTACCTGCCACACTAACAACACTACCTGACACACTAACAACACTACCTGACACACTAACAACACTACCTGACACACTAACAACACTACCTGACACACTAACAACACTACCAATCACACTAACAACACTGCCTGACACACTAGCAACACTACCTGACACACTAACAACACTACCTGACACACTAACAACACTACCTGCCACACTAACAACACTACCTGACACACTAACAACACTACCTGACACACTAACAACACTACCTGCCACACTAACAACACTACCTGACACACTAACAACACTACCTGACACACTACCAACACTACCTGACACACTACCAACACTACCAATCACACTAACAACACTGCCTGCCACACTAACAACACTACCTGCCACACTAACAACACTACCTGACACACTAACAACACTACCTGACACACTAACAACACTACCTGACACACTAACAACACTACCTATCACACTAACAACACTACCTGACACACTAACAACACTACCTGACACACTAACAACACTACCTGACACACTAACAACACAACCTGCCACACTAACAACACTACCTGACACACTAACAACACAACCTGCCACACTAACAACACTACCTGACACACTAACAACACTACCTGACACACTAACAACACTACCTATCACACTAACAACACTACCTGACACACTAACAACACTACCTATCACACTAACAACACTACCTGACACACTAACAACACTACCTGACACACTAACAATACAACCTGCCACACTAACAACACAACCTGCCACACTAACAACACTACCTGACACACTAACAACACTACCTATCACACTAACAACACTGCCTGCCACACTAACAACACTACCTGACACACTAACAACACTACCTGACACACTAACAACACTACCTGACACACTAACAACACTACCAATCACACTAACAACACTGCCTGCCACACTAGCAACACTACCTGACACACTAACAACACTACCTGACACACTAACAACACTACCAATCACACTAACAACACTGCCTGCCACACTAGCAACACTACCTGACACACTAACAACACTACCTGACACACTAACAACACTACCTGACACACTAACAACACTACCTGACACACTAACAACACTACCTGACACACTAACAACACTACCTGACACACTAACAACACTACCTGACACACTAACAACACTACCTGACACACTAACAACACTACCTGCCACACTAACAACACTACCTGACACACTAACAACACTACCTGACACACTAACAACACTACCTGACACACTAACAACACTACCTGACACACTAACAACACTACCTGACACACTAACAACACTACCTGACACACTAACAACACTACCTGACACACTAACAACACTGCCTGCCACACTAACAACACTACTTGACACACTAACAACACTACCTGACACACTAACAACACTACCTGACACACTAACAACACTACCTGACACACTAACAACACTACCTGACACACTAACAACACTACCTGACACACTAACAACACTACCTGACACACTAACAACACTGCCTGCCACACTAACAACACTACCTGACACACTAACAATACTACCTGACACACTAACAACACTACCTGACACACTAACAACACTACCTGACACACTAACAACACTACCAATCACACTAACAACACTGCCTGCCACACTAGCAACACTACCTGACACACTAACAACACTACCTATCACACTAACAACACTACCTGACACACTAACAACACTGCCTGCCACACTAACAACACTACCAATCACACTAACAACACTGCCTGCCACACTAACAACACTACCTGACACACTAACAACACTACCTGACACACTAACAACACTACCTGACACACTAACAACACTACCTGACACACTAACAACACTACCTGACACACTAACAACACTACCTATCACACTAACAACACTACCTGTCACACTAACAACACTACCAATCACACTAACAACACTGCCTGCCACACTAACAACACTACCAATCACACTAACAACACTACCTGACACACTAACAACACTACCTGACACACTAACAACACTACCTGACACACTAACAACACTACCTGACACACTAACAACACTACCTGACACACTAGCAACACTACCTACCACACTAACAACACTACCTGCCACACTAACAACACTACCTGACACACTAACAACACTACCTGACACACTAACAACACTACCTGCCACACTAACAACACTACCTGACACACTAACAACACTACCTGACACACTAACAACACTACCTGACACACTAACAACACTACCTGACACACTAACAACACTACCTGACACACTAACAACACTACCAATCACACTAACAACACTGCCTGCCACACTAACAACACTACCTGCCACACTAACAACACTATCTGACACACTAACAACACTACCAATCACACTAACAACACTGCCTGCCACACTAACAACACTACCTGCCACACTAACAACACTACCAATCACACTAACAACACTACCTGACACACTAACAACACTACCTGACACACTATCAACACTACCTGACACACTAACAACACTACCTGACACACTAACAACACTACCTGACACACTAACAACACTACCTGCCACACTAACAACACTACCTGACACACTAACAACACTACCTGACACACTAACAACACTACCTGCCACACTAACAACACTACCTGACACACTAACAACACTACCTGACACACTAACAACACTACCTGCCACACTAACAACACTACCTGACACACTAACAACACTACCTGACACACTAACAACACTACCTGACACACTAACAACACTACCTGACACACTAACAACACTACCTGACACACTAGCAACACTACCTACCACACTAACAACACTACCTGACACACTAACAACACTACCTGACACACTAACAACACTGCCTGACACACTAACAACACTACCAATCACACTAACAACACTACCTGACACACTAACAACACTACCAATCACACTAACAACACTACCTACCACACTAACAACACTACCTGACACACTAACAACACTACCTGACACACTAACAACACTACCTGACACACTAACAACACTGCCTGACACACTAACAACACTACCTGACACACTAACAACACTGCCTGACACACTAACAACACTACCTGACACACTAACAACACTACCTGACACACTAACAACACTACCTGACACACTAACAACACTGCCTGACACACTAACAACACTACCTGACACACAAACAACACTATCTGACACACTAACAACACTACCTACCACACTAACAACACTACCTGACACACTAACAACACTACCTGACACACTAACAACACTACCTGACACACTAACAACACTACCTGACACACTAACTACACTACCCGACACACTAACAACACTACCTGACACACTAACAACACTACCTGACACACTAACAACACTACCTGACACACTAACAATACTACCTGCCACACTAACAACACTACCTGACACACTAACAACACTACCTGACACACTAACAACACTACCTGACACATTAACAACACTACCTGACACACTAACAACACTACCTGACACACTAACAACACTACCTGACACACTAACAACACTACCTGACACACTAACAACACTACCTGACACACTAACAACACTACCTGACACACTAACAACACTGCCTGCCACACTAACAACACTACCTGACACACTAACAACACTACCTGACACACTAGCAACACTACCTACCACACTAACAACACTACCTGACACACTAACAACACTACCTGACACACTAACAACACTACCTGACACACTAACAACACTGCCTGCCACACTAACAACACTACCTGACACACTAACAACACTACCTGCCACACTAACAACACTACCTGACACACTAACAACACTACCTGACACACTAACAACACTGCCTGCCACACTAACAACACTACCTGACACACTAACAATACTACCTGCCACACTAACAACACTACCTGACACACTAACAACACTACCTACCACACTAACAACACTACCTGCCACACTAACAACACTACCTGACACAATAACAACACTGCCTGACACACTAACAACACTACCTGACACACTAACATCACTACCTGACACACTAACAACACTGCCTGACACACTAACAACACTACCTGACACACTAACAACACTACCTGACACACTAACAACACTACCTGCCACACTAACAACACTACCTGACACACTAACAACACTACCTGACACACTAACATCACTACCTGACACACTAACAACACTGCCTGACACACTAACAACACTACCTGACACACTAACAACACTACCTGACACACTAGCAACACTACCTGCCACACTAACAACACTACCTGACACACTAACAACACTGCCTGACACACTAACAACACTACCTGACACACTAACAACACTACCTGCCACACTAACAACACTACCTGACACACTAACAACACTGCCTGACACACTAACAACACTACCTACCACACTAACAACACTACCTGCCACACTAACAACACTACCTGACACACTAACAACACTGCCTGACACACTAACAACACTACCTGACACACTAGCAACACTACCTGACACACTAACAACACTACCTGACACACTAGCAACACTACCTGACACACTAACAACATTACCTGACACACTAACAACACTACCTGACACACTAGCAACACTACCTGGCACACTAACAACACTACCTGACACACTAGCAACACTACCTGACACACTAACAACACTACCTGACACACTAACAACACTACCTGACACACTAGCAACACTACCTGACACGCTAACAACACTACCTGACACACTAACAACACTACCTGCCACACTAACAACACTACCTGACACACTAACAACACTACCTGACACACTAACAACACTACCTGACACACTAACAACACTACCTGACACACTAACAACACTACCAATCACACTAACAACACTGCCTGCCACACTAGCAACACTACCTGACACACTAACAACACTACCTGACACACTAACAACACTACCTGCCACACTAACAACACTACCTGACACACTAACAACACTACCTGACACACTAACAACACTACCTGCCACACTAACAACACTACCTGACACACTAACAACACTACCTGACACACTAACAACACTACCTGACACACTACCAACACTACCTGACACACTACCAACACTACCAATCACACTAACAACACTGCCTGCCACACTAACAACTCTACCTGCCACACTAACAACACTACCTGACACACTAACAACACTACCAATCACACTAACAACACTACCTGACACACTAACAACACTACCTGACACACTAACAACACTACCTGACACACTAACAACACTACCTGACACACTAACAACACTACCTGACACACTAACAACACTACCTGACACACTAACAACACTACCAATCACACTAACAACACTACCTGACACACTAACAACACTACCTGACACACTAACAACACTACCTGACACACTAACAACACTACCTGACACACTAACAACACTACCTGACACACTAACAACACTACCTGACACACTAACAACACTACCTGACACACTAACAACACTACCAATCACACTAACAACACTGCCTGTCACACTAACAACACTACCTGACACACTAACAACACTACCTGACACACTAACAACACTACCAATCACACTAACAACACTGCCTGCCACACTAACAACACTACCTGACACACTAACAACACTACCTGACACACTAACAACACTACCAATCACACTAACAACACTACCTGACACACTAACAACACTACCTGACACACTAACAACACTACCAATCACACTAACAACACTGCCTGACACACTAACAACACTACCTGACACACTAACAACACTACCAATCACACTAACAACACTACCTGACACACTAACAACACTACCTGACGCACTAACAACACTACCTGTCACACTAACAACACTACCTGACACACTAACAACACTACCTGACACACTAACAACACTACCTGACACACTAACAACACTACCTGACACACTAACAACACTACCTATCACACTAACAACACTACCTGACACACTAACAACACTACCTGACACACTAACAACACTACCTGTCACACTAACAACACTACCTGACACACTAACATCACTACCTGACACACTAACAACACTACCTGACACACTAACAACACTACCTGACACACTAACAACACTACCTGACACACTAACAACACTACCTGACACACTAACAACACAACCCGACACACTAACAACACTACCTGACACACTCAGAGCACTACCTGACACACTAACAACACTACCTATCACACTAACAACACTACCTATCACACTAACAACACTACCTGACACACTAACAACACTACCTGACACACTAACATCACTACCTGACACACTAACAACACTACCTGACACACTAACGACACTACCCGACACACTAACAACACTACCTGACACACTAACAACACTACCTGACACACTAACAACACAACCCGACACACTAACAACACTACCTGACACACTAACAACACTACCTGACACACTCAGAGCACTACCTGACACACTAACAACACTACCTATCACACTAACATCACTACCTATCACACTAACAACACTACCTGACACACTAACAACACAACCCGACACACTAACAACACTACCTGACACACTCAGAGCACTACCTGACACACTAACAACACTACCTATCACACTAACAACACTACCTATCACACTAACAACACCACCCGACACACTAACAACACTACCTGACACACTAACAACACTACCTACCACACTAACAACACCACCCGACACACTAACAACACTTCCTGCCACACTAACAACACCACCCGACACACTAACAACACTACCTACCACACTAACAACACTACAGCAGTTGTAGCCAAAATAATAGTAGCAGCAGTATTAGTAGTAGCAGCAGCAGCAGTAACAATAGTAGCAGCAGTAGCAGCAGTAGCACTAGTAGCAACAATAATAGTAGCAACAGTATTAGAAGTATTAGTATCAGCAGCAGTAGCAGTAGCAGTAGAAGCATCATTAGTTACAGCAGCATTAACAACAGCAGCAGCAGCAGTAGCAATTGTAGCAGTAGCAGCAGCAGCAGCAGTAGTGTTATACAAGACATCAGAGGGAATATAAATACCAAGCAAACATCTAATGGTGGTAGTTGTAAAAGTTTATGATTTTTCACGTTAAACGAATGCTGGAAACATCGGTGACTCATTAAAGGAAACGATTTGTAGCTTTAGTCATAATTAAAAGCGTATTAAATGTCAGCGTTTTTAATTACAATATAATTAGTGACCATTATTGAATAAATATATCTTTACGGAGACTATCAAATTCTGGTCTGCATCTCTACCTATCATTGTCTGTAGATACTTATGTATTTACATATGTCTTTATCATATAGTTATCTCTCTAAACACTATCTCTACCTATATATCCCCCTATCTATCCTCATAGCTATCTATCAATCTATCTATCTATCTATCTATCTATCTATCTATCTATCTATCTATCTATCTATCTATCTATCTATCTATCTATCTATCTATCTATCTATAAAAGAAACATATCTATCTATCTATCTATATCTATCTATCTATATCTATCTATCTATCTATCTATCTATCTATCTATCTATCTATCTATCTATCTATATATCCATCTTCAATGACTTTGAGATCTACGCATCTCTCTGTCAGCCAGGAGGTGGAGGGGGAGTAGCTGTCATGTTTCGGAAAAACCTGGACATCCAAATACAGCAAGTACATTTGGACCCGGAGTGTAGACTGGTAGTCCTAGACATGAACAGTCTTGGAGGTGCAGCCTTCAGACTGGTGGCCGTTTATGCCCTGACTGGGCAATCGCGGCCAGACTTCTTTAAACGTCTAGATTCTTTTCTGGGAACGTCTCGCTCCTTGCTTTTAGTGGGGGACTGGAATGGTATCTTAGACGCACGATGGGACTATGTAGGATCATGTCCCTGTTGTGCAACAGCCTCAACAAATTAATCGGCCAATTCCAACTGGCCGATAGGTATCGACTAGATTTCCCGACTGCACCACAGTGGACGTGGACAAACCTTAGCGGGACATCTAGATCGTATTTAGACAGGTTCTTTATTAGGGAGAG
Source organism: Eledone cirrhosa (assembly GCA_964016885.1). Taxonomy (NCBI): domain Eukaryota; kingdom Metazoa; phylum Mollusca; class Cephalopoda; order Octopoda; family Eledonidae; genus Eledone; species Eledone cirrhosa. The sequence goes on from OZ024755.1 coordinate 39,423,942, forward strand.
AGAGACAAGATGTTAAGCTACCCACAAATGCACATGGGTGCCTATTCAGACTACAAACTAGTCATCTACATAGTCAACCGTGATAGAATACATAGACAAGGACCCGGTTACTGGAAGCTGAACGTGTCGCTGCCGACACGTAAAGCCTACAGTGAACGGATAAGTAGATCAGTTAAGGAACAATTGATGGGAGCCATCGTCAACAACAGATGGTGGTACTCCCTCAAGAAAGCAATTAGAGTAGAGTCGATAGATTTTAGCAGAGAGTTAGCCTTAGAGAAAAACAAAACAGATTCAGAACTAGTAGCCAAGGTAGAGGAGGTGCTTAGGAGTGGCAACGCAGCTAGAGTGCTAGCAAGGAGCTCGGCAGTGGACCAGTTCTTCGACGCGAAACACGAAGGCTGCGTGGTTAGAAGTAAATCACGTGCTCGAGGAAACGAGGGAGCAAAATCTGTTATGTGGGACCGAGCGGCAGAGGCGAAAAGTGGCAACAAGTCCACGATTCGGTCTTTGAAAGACCAAAACGGACGCGTGCTGCTTGACCCCAGGCGGATGTGCGTGGCCTTTCAGCGGCACTTTGCGCAACTGTTCGAGCAGAGTGGCGGTGCGTCAAACGGGGCAATGGACTTCGGTTCATACCTCGATGGCCTGCTCCGCCTCTCGAACATGGACGCCGAGTTCTGCGAAAGACAGATCACAGCCACTGCGGGAAACGCGAATCACCAGGTCTAGATGGTCTACCCTATGAGTTTTACATAGACATGCCGGACTTGTTCTCTGGCGTCCTCGAATCCGTCTATGGCAACTGGCAACAGACCGGGAGAATTCCCAGTTCTGCAGGCAGGGGCGTAGTAACGCTGATCAGGAAAGACGAGAACAAGGGCGACGAACTAAGCAAACTTCAGGCCTATAACTCTGCTCAACACAGATTTAAAGATTTTGGCAAAGGTGTTGACAACGAGGTTGGCGCTTGTCACGAGAACTTGGTAGGGAAAGCGCAAACGTGTGTAATCCCGACCAGGTCCATACATGACACCCTCCACCTCATACGATACATGATAGAGTGGGTGGGGTGTAAACCAGGCTTCGGTGGGGCTCTGATCAATTTAGATCAGTCTAAGGCGTTCGATAGGGTCGACCATCAATACTTAGAAGCGATTCCCAAGGCGGCCGGTTTCAGACCCGTCTTCGGGGGCTGGATTGCCGCAATGCACACCAACATCTGCTCGATGGTCAAGGTGAACGGCTACCTATCGGAGCCGTTCGCAATCACACGTTCCATCCGACAGGGATGCCCTCTCTCCTCCATTCTGTACGTACTGACTCTAGAACCACTACTGCTGAAGTTGGAGCTGCTGCATGGCATCTCGTTGGAACCGGGACTGTGGAAAGCGGTGTCGGCTTTTGCGGACAACGTGACGGTAAATGTGTCGAGCACCTCGGAACTCGGGGTAATCGGCAACTTACTGAAAGAATACGAAACGCTGACGAGAGCAAAACTAAACCCGGATAAGTCTGTCGGTTTGCAACTCGGTACGTGGAGAGGCAAACCGATGACGCCCGACAGCGTCGTTGGACGCTGGACGGACGGACCGGTGAAATTGCCAGAGGTCTGGTTCGGTCCTCCAGGTGGAGAAAAACTGGAACGACGTCACGGCCAAGGTGTTTGCGCTTACCCAGAAGTGGGCAGAGTGCAAACTATCCTTGAAAGGTCGAGCGGAGGTGGCTAACACTTTCGCTTGACCGTCGTGCCTTGTCTCTGTGAACACCTCACCAAGATAGAACGCATGCTCTTCCAGTTCCTTTGGAAGAAGCAGCCTCCACTGGTAAGGAGATCCGTCTGCTGCCAGCACCCTTCCGACGAAGGGCTGGCAATGCTGTGGCTGATGATGCATAAACATGAGCTGAGGTACGGCATCTACAGGTATTCCTCCCCGACCAACCGGTGTGAGGACCGTTTGTGAGATGGGCCTTCCCGCAACTTGTCTCACTGACGGAGCTGCAGTCCTGAGTCAAGCGGAGACCGAAGAAGATGGTCGCCTGGCACATTGAAAGCGCTCAGGCGCTCACAGTCCTCTGTCAAACGGGCACAACAATCAGTGGAGACTCCACTTCGACATTCTATAGAGGGTTAGTACGTCACAAGGGTGACGACGTGCTCGGAGAGACTCTGGGCGTCGAAGACGACGAACTCACCAGTGCTACCGAGGAGCTCTACCAGTTCGAGACAAGCCCTACAGACATGGGCACCCGGGCAGGGACCCTTCGAAAAAGATCTGTCTGAGATCCGTGCGAGATGAAGAAACCGTCGCGCACGCATTCATACACTGCCCAGGCGTAACCGACCTGTGGGGCTATGTAGAACGACTATTATCGCGGGTAGGACCAATCCGGTTGACCACCGAGTCCATTGTCATGATCAAACCGCCACCCTCTTTCAAAAACGAAGGTGAGGCGATTTTCCTTTGTGTGATAGCTATGGCGAAAGAGGTTGTATGGTGGACGAGGTTAAAATGGCTGAGGTCAGACACCTTTCTCTCCGGCCAACAACTGATTCTTTTTCTCAAATACCACTTTGGAAGAAGAGTGAGGATGGAGAGAGAGGTGCTGTACCCCAGCAAGTTTTATGAAAGGTGGGTGAAAGTGGCGAGAATGGCCAGAGTGAATAGGCCTTCTTTCTATATCAACCTGTAGGTTGAGGAAAAGAGGAAGAGAGGAAAGGGATACAAACTCTTCGTACTCCTGGAGATGAGGGTTGCACATTTTTTCGGGGGTATGTGTTACCCATATGAAATGTCTCCCCTATTGGGGAAAATCGATTAATTTTTAAATTGCATTTGTGATAGTATTTTACACGTTTTTATAGTATGTAAACTTGCCCCTTGGTATTTGTCCTCTTCTTTTGTGCCCCTGTGGCTAATAAAGAAACATATCTATCTATATACATATATAGAAGTAGTAACATAACAGTTAGTCACCATACCGAGAACAATTGCTTCACCTTATGCGGATCTTCAGCTCGGACTGATAATGGTTATACGGAACAGGAAAAGGAGAAACAACCTTATGAACGCGCATGTGCAGAAACGGTCACTGCTCCCAAGCGATAAAAATCCACGGTCAAAATGTGTAAGGGAGATAACTGCGAATGTCCGGAATAAATTGTTCGAGTTGATTAGAATATTAGAATGTTGATGTTATTCAATCCGGAGCTTTGTAGTTATGCAAGAGGTGGTTCCAGACGTGTGGACAACGTGAGAAATGTTCATTTCTTGAATTTAAACAATCGCTCTTGCGTAATCTCCTTGGAATATTGATCTGTTCCTCAATACACAGTCCACAAGACGGATTGCCCCTTTCGTATGGCTTGGACTTTGTGATAGCTTTCCATTGAATGGAGTAGTCTACACCTGAGTCTTTGAGGGACCATGCGTGTCTCGCTAGCTTAGCGGTTAATCGTTTGTCCGGGTATTTAAAGGTCGACTGATGGTTCAGGAAGCGTTCCTTAAGCCGGCCCTTTCCCATACCCATGCCACCCTCCTACTGTTTTTAGAAACTTCGTAAATGATATCGGTAAAAGTTGAGAGGAGGGTTACGGTAAACACAGAAATTGACACAACAAACACCACCACAAACAACGTGAACAAAGACAGCAATGACAACAACACTGTGAACACTAATTTAAAAAAAAACAATGATAACAGCAACAACACCAACAACACCGTTTGTAGGAGTAGCAACAGTAACAGCACCAACAACAAGACCAATAGCAACAGTAGCGGCAGCAATAAAGGTGCCGCTGAAAAAGGGACCTCTTCTTTCGCAGGTGTGGCACAAAATATAGAAAGAGTGCAAGTCACGGAGGAGGAGATGGCAGTCGCAAGATCCATGGTGACAAGAAATGACGATAGATTTTCCCTGAAACCTCCACCCGATTTTTTCAAGGACCAGTAGATACGGACGGTGACTTACCGCACCGTAAGGAAAATGTCACATCGGGTGGAGAGAGCCACGGAGGTTCAAATCCAAAAGGCCTTGGGGTGCGTCTGGGCGCACAAAACCCACATCACTCGAGGCAAAAAGTATGCCACAGTAGACGTACTTTTCGCTACGCACCAAGAGGCGAAGTCTCACTCTTTGGAAACCCTAAAGAGTGAGGAGATAGTCTTGGTGGCCTCCTATGGCGGGCAGAAAATTATGAGGGTCAAAGTGACCCAGGTCCTGCCCGACGTGCCCATACCTTGACTGGCCGCGTCTGTCCTTGCTGAAATCGAGGACAGGACGACCATATGGCAAATACAGATAATCGGAAGAGAGAACTGGTCAGGTATAGGCATGCAAATACTAATACAAACTGACCAGGAGTGTAACGAGACCATTCCAGATACCATAGACCTCGAGGAAGGACTCCGACTCCCTATAAGCGTGGAAGGAAGGCGCCCAAAGTGCTTTCTCTGTGGGCAAAAGGGTTACCTCAGGGCCTTTTGCCCGCAAAAACAGCCAAGAAGAGGGCCGCCCCCTTCCGACGCCTGATCCGCTGCTACCAAGAGCAGGGGCAGGCAACAGAGGCAGAAAACCCTTCCACGGTGAGTAGGAGGGCAACGTCCGTGGCACCCATACCAAGCCCACGGACAACTAAAACAGCGGCAGCAGTGGCGGCAACACCAGTAGCTACGTTTGCAGTAGCTGCACCAGCAACAAAATCGCCGGAGAGTGCTGTACTACCACCACCAACAGCCGTGGAGCACATATCCCTCCCAGACGTCACGGAATCCGACATGGAGTATGAGGCGTTAGTGAAGTGGCAAAAGGTCTGCCACAAAAAACAAAAACGAAAGAATCACTTAGCTTCGCCCTCCAAAAGCGAGGACAAACAAAGAAGGGTAAATGCTGCAAGGCGACTTGCTGCAACGCCACCACAAGCATCACCACCAACAACAACCACACAACCACCAGCATCCCCACAAAACAGCAACAAAGCATACACACCCAACAGCAACAACAAGAAAACAGCAACAAAACCATCCCTCCCGCCAGAAAGTACACAGCCATAAACATTGCACACCAAGGATTAATGGAACATATAAAACAGCACACCGATATTTCAGACGTAAATTACCACACCCCACCAACACCAAGAACATTACCAAAAAAATTAACATTGTGGAAATTGAACTCGAAGATTATAAACAATTAAAACAAAAATTCCCCAACTGCGTTGGGGATTTCAGGGGGTCACTCTCAGAAGAATCTATACAGATATCATCTTGGAGACACCCATGACCAGCCGAAGGGACGGTTCTACTGTCTCTTCCCCTCACGATCAAGGTAAGTGATCCTTTCTCACTTACCCTGTTCCTGACCCAGCATGGCCGTACTTAGAATAGACAGTATAAATGTATGTGGACTGGGGTCATCTTGGAAGCAGAGTAACCTGCTCAACGACCTCAGGTCACTAAACATAGATGTGGTGGCCATCAGCGAGACCAGAATCTCCGACCTTCGCACCGATCTTCGGCGGCTACGATGTATACGCAGCCGTCTATATGTCTCAGCCGTCCAGGATCGGTTATAGGAGTTGCTGTGCTTTTTCGGAGAGGCTTGGATCTCGCCATACTGGCCATCTTCCTGGGCCCAGAAGGTATGTCGGTGGTGCTGGACGTGACCGGCAGTGAAGGCAATGCTTTCAAGCTAGTAGCCGTCTACGCCCAACAGGGGTAGGACGGCCAGATTTCTTAAGACGTCTAGAGACCTTTCTTGGAACGTCCCGCTAATTAGTATTAATGGGCGACTGAAACGGTATCTTAGATGCACGATGGGATTATGTGGGGTTAGTAGTCGGAGAAGGAGGGTGTAAGAGCCTCAACAACCTGCTCAGACGTTTTGAACTGTCTGACAGGTATAGACTGGATTATCAGAATGTGCCAATGTGAACATGGGCAAACCGCATCGGGTCATCGAGATCGTATTTAGTAGGGAAACAGATAAGGCTAGAGTAGGTTGTCCACAATTTAATGTAGTCGACTACACGGACCACAAATTTATGATCTGTGAAGTTGACTTAGATAGACTCCATAGGCAACGGCCCGGCTACTGGAAGCTGAACACGCGTTCACGGCGCGCAAAGCTTACAGAGACCGGATTAGCGAGTTAGTTAAGCGTGCGTTGGCGGGTGCAACAACAGGTGGTGGTTTACCCTGAAAAGGGCTATTAGAGTAGAATCGATAAGGTTTAGCAAAGGAGTAGTGATAGAGGAAAATAGAGTAGAGGGAGAGCTAGTTAGAAAGCTAGAAGAGGAGTTTAGGACAGGCATCGCAACCGACGTGCTTGCGGCGAGATTGGCACTCGACCAATTCTTCAACTCAAAGCACGAAGGCTGCGTTGTCAGAGCTAGATAGCGTGCTCTGAGACACGAGGGGACGAAAGCCGTTCAATTAGCTCGGGTGGTAGAGGCGCGACGTGGCAACAAATCCACAATATCGGCTTTGCCTGATCAAACCCGAGCAGATGTGTGCGGCTTTTCAACAGCACTTTGCTCAATTATTCGGGTAGGCGGTGGGCAGGTCGGAGTATGAACTTCGGTGCATAGCTCGAAGAACTGCCACGGCTCTCGACGACCGCAGCGCAGTGCTGCGATAAGCCGATAATAGTAGGTTAAATACGGGAAGCGATGTCTGACTGCATGATGGGTAAATCGCCAGGTTTGGATGGTCTGCCCTACGAGCTTTACGCGTACATGCCAGACTTGTTCGGCGACCTCTTGGCAGATGTCTACTGCAACTGGCAGCAGAACGGGAACATTCCCTGTTTTGAGAGCCGGGGAGCGGAGGCGCTGCTGAGAAAAGACCCGAACAAGGTGGCTGTTATAGACAAATTCAGGCCCATAACTCTGCTAAACGCAGTGTTCAAGATTTTGGCCAAGGTGTTAGCAAAGAGATTGGCATTTGTCATCGATCTGGTGGGAGAGGCGCAGACATGCGCTATTCCGGACAGATCCAGCCACGACAACCTCCATGTCATGCGATACATCATAGAGAGGGTGGTTAAGGAACCTGGCACGGGTAGGGCCCCTGATCAACTTGGATCAATCTAAAGCATTTGATAGGGTCCACCATCAGTACCTGGTGGCGGTCCTCGAGGCGGCCGGCTTTGGGCCCATTTTTAGGGGCTGGATCACTGCGATGCACAACGACATCTGCTCGATTGTGAGGGTGAATGGTCACCTGTCGCAGCCGTTCAGCATCATTGCGCTCGGTCTGCCAGGGTTGTCCCCTCTCGTCCCTCTTGTACGTACTGGCCCTGGAGCCGTTACTGCACACATTGGTTACGATGAGGGGGTCCCACGCGAACTGGGATGCGGGAGATCCGCCTTGGCTTACGCCGACGACGTCACCGTGGTGGTGTCCAGCACCAAACACGTCCAGATGCTCGGCACCCCTCTCAAGGAATACGAAGCGGTGACAGGAGCAATGATAATATAGGAAAAGTCGGTGGGCTTGCAACTCGTCACCTGGAGAGGCAAGGCCATGCCGTCCGACAGCGTCGTGCTGCGCTGGACGGAAGGACCGGTTAAATTGCTCGGGGTCTGGTTCGGTCCGGGCCTCCAGATCTAGAAAAAATGGAACGAGGTGACGAGCAGGGTGGCCTCTCTCACCCAGAAATGGGCCGAGAGGAGGCTGTCTCTGAAAGGTCGGAGGGGGGGGGGGGTGGCGAATGCGTACATTGCGTCCGTCATCTGCTACCGCCTGACCGTGGTACATTGCCCCCGCCCAACTCTGACCAAAATAGAGCGCCTTTTCTTCCGCTTTTTGTGGAAGGGGCGTGCTCCCATGGTCAGACGATCCATCTGCTGTCAACACCCGTTGCGTGGAGGACTAGGCATGCCGTGGCTGATGATGCGCAAATAAGCGCTGAGGCTGCGACATCTCTGGTGCTTCCTTGACGGTGAACAGGTGTGGTCACCGTTTGCCAGACGTGTTTTCCCCACCTTGTCTCATTAACAGAGCTGCAGTCCTGGAGCAGGAAAAGACCGAGGGATAGCGCTTGGAAGCTGGAATGTCTGCAAACGCTCACAGCCTTCTACCAGCTGAGCACTAGTATCGGTGGAAAATCTACCTCGGCGTTCTATATAGGACTAGGGGAGGGGGAAGAATTACGACGTTCTCGGGGAGACCCTGGACGTCGAAGACGATCAGCTGTTCGCTCTCTTCAAGAGAACTTTCAGCCCGGGGCCTGGCATTGCTATCGGGGACCGTTGCCGGTTCGAGATAAGCTCTCAAGGCACGGAAGTTCAGTCAGCCGAGATTCGCACAGAGCGACAAAACCGTTGTGTCCGCACTCGTTCAGTGTCCGAGAGTTACTGACTTGTGGAGCTATGTCAAACATTTGCTGTCGCGTGTAGGACGAATCCGGTTATCGACTGAGTTGATTGTGCAGATAGCTCCACCGTCCTCCTTTAAGGAGGAGGAAGGACAGGCAGTTTTCATCTGCTTGGTGGCCATGGCGAAAGAGATTGCATGGTGGACAAGGTTGAAAGGATTGAAGACGGACACTTTCCTCTTCGGCGAATCCCTGATTAACTTTTTCAAGTTGCATTGAAGAGGAGAATCAGGAGGGAGAGGCAAGTGCTGTGTTCTAGCAAGTTTGTTGAAAGGTGGGTGAAAGTGGCGAATCTGGTTCGAGTTAACCGGCCCGTTCTGAGTATGCGCCTGTAGACTAAGGAGTGGGAGAACTGAAAGAGGGTGCTTGCCTTGGTGGTCAGAGTGTCCATGGTCTTTTCTGTGGTTTTCACCACGAGGGACCTTCGGAGGTTTCCCTCTTTTGGGAGTATTTTATTGTTTGAATTTTTTTGATTTGTTTTTACACATTCTATCTTCTTGTTATAACGTTTTTACACGGCCAAAACCCACTTTGTACCGTTCTCTGTCGTCTGTAATGTTTTTCTTCATGTTAGCCCTTGTGGCCAATAAAGAGACCATTATTATTTTCCTTTCATCTTAAGATGTCGATAAAGTAAATACCAGTAATACACTGCGTTGCTTCAGTTCCTCTATGATAATATTTAGCCTTTTCCTCCTAGTTTTGTACTTTATTTCCAGTCTATTTTTAGTGTCTATGTTTTTTAGCGTCCCATTCAGTAGGGACTCAAGCTTTCCAATGTCATTTCTCATTTCCCTGATTTGACCAGTCAGTCGTTTCCCACTATCATTGTTCATTGTGGATTGGCAGTATCGGTAGAGGGTCGGACGCCATGCTTTCCAGCATAGTTACGTCCCTTTACGATCTGAGTTCAAATCCCGCCGAGGTTGACTTTGCCTTTCATCATTACGGGGTCGATAAAATAAAGTACCAGTAATGCACTGGATAATTGCTGGCCTTGTGCCTAAAGTAGAAAGAATTGTTCATTTCATCTACCACTAAGTTTAGGATAGCAACCAAATCATGTCCTAGCCCGTCAGCATTCATCCCCTCAATGGCCGAATCTTTGTTCCAGGTATTATTTATTTCAGCATTCAGATCATTGTCTGCTTCGGATGGTTCCTCCGTTCTCTCAACCTCTTCACCTTCATTTCCAACTGGCTCATTTGTCTGGCATACTCCACTCTCCATTTCCAACCTAATCTCTCTGCTCAGTTCCTCCAGTTCCAGCTCGCTTATCCACCCATTAGTTCTTATTACACGAGACTGCCCGGCCAATTTTTGTTCTTCTAATTAAAATAGACCAATCTCGTTCCAGATGTTATGCATCCGTTTCCTACAGCCTTTTTCCTTGGGGTTACTCTTCAGGTAACATTGCATAACAGTTCTATTCAATTCTTTCGTCCAATTCATTCTGGTCCCTTTCCTTCTTCTTCCTCCGACACAAGCAGTATTTGGTTGACAGCCAGGTCCCTGCTGCTGGGCCAGGGAGCACATGCTGAGTGAGAGTCTGTCACATGACATTCCAGTCTCCACTTCACCGTTATTCGAACTGTTTAGGTTCGACATTGAAACACTCTTATCGAGGATTGGTGAATGTATCGTTACATAACCACCGCTGATTTCATCACCTCCGCTAATAACATTAGTATTATTATTATTATTATTATTATTACAGTTGCATTTATCTTGCTTTATGTTCATACGAGTTACACCAAGTCACAACCAGTGACCTCAAGAGACAACAAGGTCCGCCATGTTCAAGAAAGAACATACATACTCACACATGCATCTTTAGTGTTTAGACTTGTGATGTAATTATATTGACAGAATCTTCCTTAGTACTAATGGGAACTGCCCATATGCTATCTTTTGTATTTCTCCTATACGCGGGTTTCCTGGGATTTGCGATAAGTAATCATTAGACCCCTTAGGTATCATTCCTAGAGCGCCTACAACCACTGGTATTGTTTTAGTTCTCAATTTCCACATTTTTCCAATTTCTATCTCCAGGTCCTTTTACTTGCTCAATTTTTCAAATGTTTTTATAGATACATTCTTGTCTATTGGAACGGACATATCAATTAGCAGGCATACCCTCTTTTGAAAGTCCTTCAATATTATATCAGGTCTATTTGCATCTATTTTTCGGTCTGTTTGGATGCTAAAGTTCCACAAGATTGAGATGTGATCTTTTTCAAGTATGGGAGGTGGTTGATGCTCCCACCAATTCTTTTGATGGGGCAGGTCAAAATGCTTACACATTATCCAATGTATGTATTGTGCAGCTCTGTCATGCCTGTTTAGGTATTCGGTTGGAACTATAGGACTGCACATTGAAATTATATGGTCAATGGTCTCTGGTTGTTTTTTACATACACGACATAATGGGTTGCATCCATTTTTTATTATGTTGGCTTGGTAATTTTTTGTTGGCAGACACTGATCTTGTGCTGATATAATCAGTCCTTCAGTCTCCGATTTCAGTCCAGAGGTTGCCAACCACTGATGGGTTAAAGTTTTGTCAACATCAGGATTGTTAGCTCGTTCTGGGTATTTTCCATACAGAGGCTTTTCTTGCCATTTCTTAGCCAGTTTCTGTAGCAGTTCTTTCTTTGCAGTTACTTATACCTGCTTTGCTTTTTCTGTGTTTTCCATTTCAGCAGTAAATGGGACTTCTGAAATGTGTAGTCCATTACTGTATCTTTGTGCATCTTTTGTAATGGAGTATGATCTTTTGATGCTTTCGTGTTTCAAAACGAGTTTGATCATCCAATCATGTGATACCCTTAGATATGTAGATAATCCAATTGTTGCAGTTTTCAACGCAATGTCTAACTGGATTAACCCACGTCCTCTTTCTTTCCTAGGGAGATATATTTTATCTGTATCTGCCTTAGGGTGATGCATTCTGTGCATGGTTAAGAATTTTCGAATTTTTGTATCGAGCCTACGGATCTCTGTGCTTGACCAGTTGATGACATTGTAACTGTAGGTTACTACTGGTATGGCAAGCGTGTTTATGGCATCGATCCTATTCCTTGCATTCAATTCCGTTCTTAAGATTGCTCTTACACTGCGGTAACATCCCTTCCTTATCCTTTCCCTCATTGTCGAGTGCTTGATTCCGTCTCCTTCACAAACACCTAGATATTTGTAAGTTTCCTCTTGATCAAGTTCTCTTATCACATTCCCTCGATCAAGATTAATGTGTGAACTCTTCAGCAGCTTTCCTCTGGTGAACGTTGCTTTGGCGCATTTATCTAGTCCAAACTCCATTTTAATGTCATCACTGAACTGCTCCACAGTGGATAATAGCCCTTGCAATTGTTCATCAATTTTTTGCAAATAGTTTCAGCTCATCCATGTAGAACAAGTGATTAATGGTTTTGTCATAGACTTTATATCCATGTTTTGTTTCATTGAGCATTTTACTTAATGGTATAAGTGCGATGCAGAATAAAAGCGGTGATAAAGAGTCACCCTGAAAAATTCCACAATTAATATTAACTTCTCCAGCTTCCAGTGATTTTTTTTCACTATTCAAAAGGAGTGTCGTTTTCTATGTCTTCATACTGAATGACAAAAACCTCCTGACAACGGGAGATATTTTGTAAATCTCTAAACATTTTTCAATCCAACTGTGTGGCAAATTATCGAATGCTTTTTTATAATCTATCCAAGCAATTGATAGATTTTTGTGTCTATTATGACAATCTTCCAGTATCATTTTGTTAACCAAAAGCTGATCCTTACAGCCATATGAGCCTCGTTTACACCCTTTCTGCTCAATGGGAAATAGGTCATTTGTTATCAGGTGGTCATATGTATTATTATTATTATTATTATTATTATTATTATTATTATTATTATTATTATTATTATTATTACAGTTCCATTTATCTTGCTTTATGTTCATACGAGTTATCACCAAGTCACAACCAGTGACCTCAAGAGACAACAAGGTCCGCCATGTTCAAGAAAGAACATACATATTCACACATGCATCTTTAGTGTTTAGACTTGTGATGTACTTATATTGACAGAATCTTCCTTAGTATATGGGCAGTTCCCATTAGTACTATCTTTTGTATTTCTCCTATACGCGGGTTTCCTGGGATTTGCGATATGTAATCACTAGACCCCTTAGGTATCATTCCCAGAGCGCCTACAACCACTGGTATTGTTTTAGTTCTCAATTTCCACATTTTTCCAATTTCTATCTCCAGGTCCTTATACTTGCTCAATTTTTCAAATGTTTTTATAGATACATTCTTGTCTATTGGAACAGACATATCAATTAGCAGGCATACCCTCTTTTGAAAGTCTTTCAATATTATATCAGGTCTATTTGCATCTATTTTTCGGTCTGTTTGAATGCTAAAGTTCCACAAGATTGAGATGTGATCTTTTTCAAGTATGGGAGGTGGTTGATGCTCCCACCAATTCTTTTGATGGGGCAGGTCAAAATGCTTACACATTATCCAATGTATGTATTGTGCAGCTCTGTCATGCCTGTTTAGGTATTCGGTTGGAGCTATAGGACTGCACATTGAAATTATATGGTCAATGGTCTCTGGTTGTTTTTTGCATACACGGCATAATGGGCTGCACCCATTTTTTATTATGTTGGCTTGGTAATTTTTTGTTGGCAGACACTGATCTTGTGCCGATATAATCAGTCCTTCAGTCTCCGATTTCAGTCCAGAGGATGCCAACCACTGATGGGTTAAAGTTTTGTCAACATCAGGATTGTTAGCTCGCTCTGGGTATTTTCCATACAGAGGCTTTTCTGGCCATTTCTTAGCCAGTTTCTGTAGCAGTTCTTTCTTTGCAGTTACTTTTACCTGCTTTGCTTTTTCTATGTTTTCCATTTCAGCAGTAAATGGGACTTCTGAAATTTGTAGTCCATTACTGTATCTTTCTGCATCTTTTGTAATGGAATATGATCTTTTGATGCTTTCGTGTTTCAAAACGAATTTGATCATCCAATCATGTGATTCCCTTAGATATGTAGATAATCCAATTGTTGCAGTTTTCAACGCAATGTCTAACTGTTATTATTATTATTATTATTATTGTTGTTATTCCTTGAATCTCAGTCATTGATGTTGGTTAACTGGAAAGTCCGTTGGAATGAATATCAAGCCACTACCTGCAGCCTCAGATATTCAGGACGTATCGGAGGGTTCTTGCTGTTCCAAGCAAGCATGCCTTTTGAAGCGTTCCAAAAAGCGTGAAGGGGCCGATTTTCTTTAACCATACCTGGAAACTTTTGGAGATAGTCCCCAGTGCGCCTATGACAATCGGGATCACTTTGACTTCATGGCAGTTCCAAATCCTTTTCACCTCCCACTTTAGGTCCTGGTATTGGTTAATTTTCTCCCTCTCCTTCTCTTGCACTCTCGTGTCGAACGGGCAGGCCACATCCACAATCAGGCACGATCTTTTTTCTTTGTCCATAACCACCAGGTCAGGTCTATTGTGTTCCAGTTTTTTGTCCGTCTGTATCCTAAAATCCCACAGCACCTTCACCTGACTGTTCTCCATCACCGCCTCTGGCCTATGCTCATACCATTTCTCAGAATGTGGTAGATTGTTTACTTTGCACAGGTGCCAGTGGATCACCCTGCCCATCACATCGTGTCTCCAGCCCTTATAGTGGGTCTGGGCTAGGTGTTTACACTCGGACACAATGTGAGCCACAGTCTCCTCTCTCTCTCCACAGATCCTGCACAGTGGGCTAGCCTCCTCCTTGTAAATATGGTGCTTCAACCACTTCGTTTTGAGGGCCTGCTCCTGCGCAGCCATTAGCATTCCTTCTGTAGCATTTTTGAGGTCTCCTCTTCTCAACCAGTTCCATGTCTGTGGATCTCTAAATTCAGTTTTCTCAAAGAAGGTACTATGAAGGGATTTTCCCTTAAGGCTGCTCTTCCTCCTTGATGTTATTTCCTCCTTGGACATCCCCTGGCCTACTGTCCCCTCCTTCAGTACAGTTCTGAAAATTGGCTCCTTACTATAGGTCACGTATTTGTATAGGTTGTTTTTCTCCATCTGAACACAGTCCTCTATGCTGATAAGACCTCTTCCACCCTCAGATCTCCTTAGGTAGAGTCTATCGACATCACTCCTCTTGTGGAACATGTTGTAGATAGTCAATAGCTTCCTAGTCTTCCTATCCATTTCTTTTTGTTCAGCAACATTCCATCTCAGAATTCCCGCACTGTACCTAATAATAGACACAGCTCGGGAATTTACTGCGTTCATGGCATTTCTGCTGTTCAGATGTGACTTCAATACGCTCCTTACTCTCCGAATGTATTCAGTTCTTAACAATTCCTTCATTTTTTTGTTCTTTATGCCATCAGCCTCCAGAACGCCCAAATACTTGTATCCTTCCTCAGAGTCAATTTCCTTTATCATCTCACCTGTTGGTATCTAGATCCCGTTACTTCTGCTCAACCTACCCCTCCTCATCACAATGACTCCACATTTACTAATACCAAACTGCATACATATATCACTGCTGAAAATACGGACAGTGTCAACAAGCACATCCAACTCCTTCTCACTTTTCCCGAAGAGCTTAAGATCGTCCATGAAGAGGAGGTGATTGATGGTAAGCTCTCCCTTTCCCAACTTGTATCCTGCTCTCACTTTTCGCAGCATAATGGTCAAGGGCATCAGGGCAAGGACAAACAACAGAGGGGACAGGCTATCTCCCTGGAAGATACCTCTCTTGATCTTCACGCTTCCCAAGGATACTCCAGTTGATGTCAACTCTGTCTCCCAGGACCCCATACTCCTGCCCAGCAACTGTCTGATGTTATCTGCCACCCTGAAGACCTCCAGGCTTTTGGTGATCCAGGAATGAGGCACCATGTCAAATGCCTTTCTGTAGTCTATCCATCCCATGGCAAGATCAGTGTGTCTCCTCCTGCAATTCCCCATTACCATCTTATCAATAAGCAACTGGTCCTTTGTACCACGTGACTTCTTTCGGCATCCTTTCTGTTCGTCCGGTAACAAGTTGTTTGTGTGGAGGTGATGGTAGATTTCCTCAGACACAATGCTCGTCAACAGTTTCCACATTACGGGCAGACATGTGATAGGTCTATAGTTGGTAACATCATTACCCTTGATTCGGTCTTTCATTATCAGAACTGTGGTACCTTTTGTCAACCACTCTGGCACCTCACCCGACACCAAGCAGTCATTGAACATGGCCGTCAGCTTCGGGTGGAGGGATGTTAAATGTTTAATCCAATACCCCTGCACACCATCTGGGCCTGGTGATTTCCAGTTGGTTAGTTTTTTGGCTTGCCCCTTAAGAGTTTCAACTGTGATACTCAAATCAGTCTGTTGTTGTGCCTTCTCACCGATCTCCCTCTGTACTGTCTCAATCCACCCTGCCTGGGCATTGTGTCTAACATCCTGCTCCCATATTCCTCTCCAGAATGTTTTAGCTTGTTCCGCCCCAGGGATCAAGTCGTTGCCTCTTTCTTTCCCCTCAAGCTGTCCAAACAACATCTTCTGGTTGTTGTCGAACATGCGGTTCTGTTTATACTGACTGACCCTGTTCTCGTATCGCCTGATTTTGGCACTCTTTGCTACAATGCGTTGCTTCAATTCCTCTATGATAATATTTAGCTTTTTACTCCTAGTTTTGTATTTT
>OZ024755.1:39445034-39470034 GCA_964016885.1 Eledone cirrhosa
CAGAGAGGGTAGATCAACCACCAGTCACATCCTGATGCTGAGGAGGATATTAGAGGGAGCTAGAGCAAAGTGCCTTCCTGCGGTCATGGTTTTCATTGACTTTAGGAAAGCCTTTGATTCTGTGGACCGTTACTGCCTGATGAAGATCTTACAGGCTTATGGAATCCCCAAGAGGATAGTGGACCTGATATCACTGCTCTACACCAACACCAAAGCCCAAGTCATTACACCTGATGGGATGACAGAGTTCTTTGAGATACTGGCTGGAGTGCTCCAGGGAGATACATTGGCTCCCTACCTTTTTATCATCGTAGTGGACTATTGTATGCGCCTGGCACTGGAGAAACACCAAGACTCTGGCTTTACTGTAGCACCGGCTCAGAGCAGGAGAGTTGGGGCGAAAAAGGTATCGGATGCTGAATTTGCCGACGACATAGTTTTGGTGACAAATACAGTGAAGGAGGCAGAGGATTTGATGCGTGAGGTTGAGACTGTGTCGATGAGTGTGGGGCTGAGAATGAATGAGACTAAAACAAAATATCTGGTAGAGAATGTTGAGAAGCCAGAGGGGATTACTAATGTAGGCGGGAAGCCGCTGGAATTGGTTGAGGACTTCCTGTATTTGGAAGCAAAGATTGGGAATGCGGAGGATGATGTGGTTGAGAGGAAGAGCAAGGCCTGGGCGGCGTGCCACAGCTTGAGATCGGTGTGGAAGTTGGACCTTCGTAGAGACCTGAAAATCCGCCTCTTCATTGCTGTAGTGGAGTCTTTGCTGCTGTATGGGTCTGAGACTTGGACACTGACCAAGAAACCCACTCAGATGGTGGATGGGTGCTACACGAGAATGCTGAGGATGGCTCTGAACATTAATCAGTATACACTGAGGATGAAAAACTCAGAGCTGTATGGGAGCATTCTAAAAGTCAGCTCAAAAGTGAGACAGAGGAGACTAAGGTTGGCTGGACATGCTCACCGACATCCGGAGTTGACATTGCACTCAGTGCTCCTTTGGGAGCCCCTACATGGACACACTAGAAGAGGAAGACCAAGGTTAACATATGTTGATGCCCTAAGGACAGACACTGGTCTGTTGGAGATGCAGGATATGGCAGCGATAATGAGGGACAGAGACCGCTGGAGAGAACTCGTCCATGGATCTCGGGAATTTTACCCGCCTTAGATAGATAGATATATATCTATATATATGTATATATGATACTATATATATATATGTGAGAAAAACCACAGACCCTCCATCTCAACTCACCTTTTGAAAAGCAGAAGAACTGCGAAACCGGTAAAGGAACCAAATAACTATAGATATTTTTTTTTTAAATAAGACTTCAGTTGCATTTTCGATTTCATCCCTTTTTCTTTATATATATATATATATATATATATATATATGTAGATAAATCTACCAAGAGTTTACGGTAGTGTCCAATCCGTATGAAGAACTCAATGTATTCCGGATATCATGGAAAGAAGAGATGTAATGAAAAATCACATTCGGTGAAAGATAAACGGTATACAGAGTCAAGATAAAATATTAAACAAATAATGAATAAACAATGAAACAGTTCCTTATATTAAACAAAAAAAGTTCATTATTTAACGATCGTTTCTAGGGTATATATGTGTTAGAATTGGCATGCATATTCAACAGATCTATGTACAAAATTATACAAAATTATACAAACTATCAAGATTAAATATACATACCAACACATATATACGCCGTCTTCAGAAATAATGAAATATATTTATTGATAATAACAACAATTCAAAATTTCAGGTCCCTTTGGGAACAAAATTGACCAATGAAAATACAAAAGGTTTAATGCAGTTCAGTGTGTGTATATACATGTAACTACCCTTACACATATTTTACAAAAATGTATGCACAACTTGTATACGCATATCAAAAGGATGGATGCAAGTACACAATTTCAAGGTTAATGTCTCTGTAAGTTTATAAAGCACAGATAAGATGCGTATAGACACATAAATATGAAATAAGTGTATACACATATTCACATACTCAGACATATCCGTACAATCACACACACACTCGCGTATATGCATAAACATACACATAACTAACGAACATACAAACACACACACACCCCCACTCACATATATATATGTGGATATAAAATCCTAAGCACATGGATATTAATTCACTCACATAAACACTGGCAAACACATTTAGATCAAGATACAGAAATTAGGTGGGAGGGGGGGGGGGGAGGTCAGTATTCAACGGTTTGGGCAGACTGCTTAATATAGATGTATCTATAAACTAAGAAAATAAAAAATAATAAAATATAATAAAATAATAAATAATAAATAAACAATAAAAGGAAAGAAAAGAAAAAGAAAAAAGAAAAAAGAAATATATCAAGAAAATATATATATATATATATATATATACATATACATATATATATATATATATATATATACATACACATATATACACACATACATATATATATATACACATATACAAACACATACATACATATACACACATCCACACTTAGAACATACATACACACACATATATAAACATATACATATACACACATACATACATATACACACATACATATAAATACACATATATATATATATATATATATATATATATATATATATATATATATATATATATATATATATATATATATATATATATATATATACACATACATACACATATAATCACACATACTATATAGACACACATATATATACACACATACACGCACATATACATACACTTACATACTTATATACATACAGATATACACATACATACCTATATATACACACACAAATACATACAGACATACATACATACATACAGACAAATACTTACGCATCTATATATCGGTATATACATACAAACACCACTACACTCTCACACAACTCAGACATACAAAGAAAAAGGTATATACCTATACACAACTACATATACAAATAGAGAAACATATACATATATATATATATATATACACATATATATATATATATATATATATATATATATATATACATAGACATACACACACATACACATACATACACATACATACATGTACACACACATAGATATATATACACATACACACATACACACATACATATATAGTCATACACACACATACACATACACGAACATACACATACACATATATAAAGATATATACACACACACACACACACACATACACACACATATATATAAAATAAATATATATATATATATATATATATATATATATATATATATATATACACATATATACATATATATACATACACACATACATAGACATATATGTACATACATACACATACACAGATACATACACACACATACATACATATATATATACACACATAGACATATACATACAAACACACACAACATACCTACACACATATATATTCATACATAGAATTAGATATATATTCATACATACACCTGCACTTACATATACTCATATATATAAATACATACGCATTCATATATGCGTATATACATAGAAACACCACTACACCCTCACCCAACTCAGATATACAAAGAAAAAGGCATATACATATATATATATACACGCATTAATAGAGATATATATACACATATATATATATATATATATATATATAAACACATACACTTATATATATATACCCACATACACATACAACCATAAATACACATACAAACACCCACATATACATATATATACACATATATATATATACACACACACATAAAAAACAGACATGCACATATATATTTTTTTACACACATATATACACATATATATACATATACACACCCTCACATATACACACATACACATAAGTTATATAATAATAATAAATAATATATATATACATATATATATATATATATATATATATATATACACACATACGAATATAGACACATATACACACATAGATATATATATACACATATATATACACATACATATACACACACACATATACACACTCACATATATATGTGTGTGCAAACACATATATATACACATACACACATATACACATAAACACATATATGTGTATACATGCACACACACACATATATCCACATAGATACGAAGATAGACATATAAATAGAGACATACATATATATACACACACATACATATACATACATACATACACACATATATATATATATATATATATATATATATATATATATATACACACACACGCATACACATACACATATATATACACATGCATATATACACATATACACATACATACACACATATATATACACACACAATCTTACATTCTTATTTGCATGCGCATATATGTATTTTTATATTCAGATATAAATACCCAAACATATATACACCTACCTACATATATATTCATACATACACACTTACAAACACAGATGATAATAGTATGGGGGAAAGGGGGGGGGGGTGGAGAAGGGGATTATAGTAAATATATGTTTCAAGAAACATAGAATATTATCCGTATCTGGATCCAATGTATGTTTTTACATAGTTTCAGTGTTAGGAAATACAATAAACAAGAAATAAGGCAAAATTTATGCATTTCAAAATAAATAAGTATACCATTAATTATATGTTAACTAAACTAAAGATAGTTAACATATTGATTTCTAAGGTGTAAATTAGTTAGGTTTATAATATTTGAAGCAGAATTTTGAAGTTAAAAAGTAGTAGAGTATTGATTATAGTATAACTAAATTAAAGTTAATAACGTTATGGTATCAATATTAGGAAATGAATTTAGTAATAGGGAAAAAACAAATAAAGTATTACATCGGTAGTAGAATATAAATTATAGGTTAACTAAATTAAAAATTATATATTTATTTCTATAGTATATGTTAATTAGGTATATAATAAATAAAACAGATATTGTATTTTATCAATAGCGGAATATAATTATATGCAAATAGAAATCAAAATTAATACTAATTAATGCAAATAGAAATCAAAATTAATACTAATTAACATATACTATAGAAATAAATATATAATTTTTAATTTAGTTAACCTATAATTTATATTCTACTACCGATGTAATACTTTATTTGTTTTTTCCCTATTACTAAATTCATTTCCTAATATTGATACCATAACGTTATTAACTTTAATTTAGTTATACTATAATCAATACTCTACTACTTTTTAACTTCAAAATTCTGCTTCAAATATTATAAACCTAACTAATTTACACCTTAGAAATCAATATGTTAACTATCTTTAGTTTAGTTAACATATAATTAATGGTATACTTATTTATTTTGAAATGCATAAATTTTGCCTTATTTCTTGTTTATTGTATTTCCTAACACTGAAACTATGTAAAAACATACATTGGATCCAGATACGGATAATATTCTATGTTTCTTGAAACATATATTTACTATAATCCCCTTCTCCAACCCCCCCGCCCTTTCCCCCATACTATTATCATCTGTGTTTGTAAGTGTGTATGTATGAATATATATGTAGGTAGGTGTATATATGTTTGGGTATTTATATCTGAATATAAAAATACATATATGCGCATGCAAATAAGAATGTAAGATTGTGTGTGTATATATATGTGTGTATGTATGTGTATATGTGTATATATGCATGTGTATATATATGTGTATGTGTATGCGTGTGTGTGTATATATATATATATATATATATATATATATATATATATATATATATATATATATATATGTGTGTATGTATGTATGTATATGTATGTGTGTGTATATATATGTATGTCTCTCTATTTATATGTCTATCTTCGTATCTATGTGGATATATGTGTGTGTGTGCATGTATACACATATATGTGTTTATGTGTATATGTGTGTATGTGTATATATATGTGTTTGCACACACATATATATGTGAGTGTGTATATGTGTGTGTGTATATGTATGTGTATATATATGTGTATATATATATCTATGTGTGTATATGTGTCTATATTCGTATGTGTATATATATATATATATATATATATATATATGTATATATATATTATTTATTATTATAATATAACTTATGTGTATGTGTGTATATGTGAGGGTGTGTATATGTATATATATGTGTATATATGTGTGTAAAAAAATATATATGTGCATGTCTGTTTTTTATGTGTGTGTGTATATATATATATGTGTATATATATGTATATGTGGGTGTTTGTATGTGTATTTATGGTTGTATGTGTATGTGGGTATATATATATAAGTGTATGTGTGTGTATATATATATATATATGTGTATATATATCTCTATTAATGCGTGTATATATATATGTATATGCCTTTTTCTTTGTATATCTGAGTTGGGTGAGGGTGTAGTGGTGTTTCTATGTATATACGCATATATGAATGCGTATGTATTTATATATATGAGTATATGTAAGTGCGAGTGTATGTATGAATATATATCTAATTCTATGTATGAATATATATGTGTGTAGGTATGTTGTGTGTGTTTGTATGTATATGTCTATGTGTGTATATATATATGTATGTATGTGTGTGTATGTATCTGTGTATGTGTATGTATGTACATATATGTCTATGTATGTGTGTATGTATATATATGTATATATGTGTATATATATATATATATATATATATATATATATATATATATATATATATATATATATATATATATTTATTTTATATATATGTGTGTGTGTGTATGTGTGTGTGTGTGTGTGTGTATATATATCTTTATATATGTGTATGTGTATGTTCGTGTATGTGTATGTGTGTGTATGACTATATATGTATGTGTGTATGTGTGTATGTGTATATATATCTATGTGTGTGTACATGTATGTATGTGTATGTATGTGTATGTGTGTGTATGTCTATGTATATATATATATATATATATATATATATATATATATATATATATATGTGTATATATATATATATATATGTATATGTTTCTCTATTTGTATATGTAGTTGTATATAGGTATATACCTTTTTCTTTGTATGTCTGAGTTGTGTGAGAGTGTAGTGGTGTTTGTATGTATATACCGATATATAGATGCGTAAGTATTTGTCTGTATGTATGTATGTATGTCTGTATGTATTTGTGTGTGTATATATAGGTATGTATGTGTATATCTGTATGTATATAAGTATGTAAGTGTATGTATATGTGCGTGTATGTGTGTATATATATGTGTGTCTATATAGTATGTGTGATTATATGTGTATGTATGTGTATATATATATATATATATATATATATATATATATATATGTGTATTTATATGTATGTGTGTATATGTATGTATGTGTGTATATGTATATGTTAATATATGTGTGTGTATGTATGTTCTAAGTGTGGATGTGTGTATATGTATGTATGTGTTTGTATATGTGTATATATATATATGTATGTGTGTATATATGTGTATGTATATATATATATATATATATATATGTATATGTATATATATATATATATATATATATTTTCTTGATATATTTCTTTTTTCTTTTTTCTTTTTCTTTTCTTTCCTTTTATTGTTTATTTATTATTTATTATTTTATTATATTTTATTATTTTTTATTTTCTTAGTTTATAGATACATCTATATTAAGCAGTCTGCCCAAACCGTTGAATACTGACCTCTCCCCCCCTCCCACCTAATTTCTGTATCTTGATCTAAATGTGTTTGCGAGTGTTTATGTGAGTGAATTAATATCCATGTGCTTAGGATTTTATATCCACATATATATATGTGAGTGGGGGTGTGTGTGTGTTTGTATGTTCGTTAGTTATGTGTATGTTTATGCATATACGCGAGTGTGTGTGTGATTGTACGGATATGTCTGAGTATGTGAATATGTGTATACACTTATTTCATATTTATGTGTCTATACGCATCTTATCTGTGCTTTATAAACTTACAGAGACATTAACCTTGAAATTTTGTACTTGCATCCATCCTTTTGATATGCGTATACAAGTTGTGCATACATTTTTGTAAAATATGTGTAAGGGTAGTTACATGTATATACACACACTGAACTGCATTAAACCTTTTGTATTTTCATTGGTCAATTTTGTTCCCAAAGGGACCTGAAATTTTGAATTGTTGTTATTATCAATAAATATATTTCATTATTTCTGAAGACGGCGTATATATGTGTTGGTATGTATATTTAATCTTGATAGTTTGTATAATTTTGTATAATTTTGTACATAGATCTGTTGAATATGCATGCCAATTCTAACACATATATACCCTAGAAACGATCGTTAAATAATGAACTTTTTTTGTTTAATATAAGGAACTGTTTCATTGTTTATTCATTATTTGTTTAATATTTTATATATATATATATATATATATATAATACTATATATATATATATATATATATATATATATATATATATATATATAACACTATATATATCTATATATGTATATATATATATATATGATACTATATATATATATATATATATATATATATATATATATATATATATATATATAATACTATATATATATATATATAATACTATATATATAATACTATATATATAATACTATATGTATATATATATATAATACTATATATATATATATATATATATATATATATATATATATATAATACTATATATATTTATCTATATATATATATATATATATATATATATATATATATAATACTATATATATATATATATATATAATACTATATATATTTATATATATATATATATATATATATATATATATATATATATAATACTATATATATATATATATAATACTATATATATAATACTATATGTATATATATATATAATACTATATATATATATATATATATATATATATATATATATAATACTATATATATTTATATCTCTCTCTCTCTCTCTCTCTCTCTCTCTCTCTCTATATATATATATATATATATATAATACTATATATATATATATATATAATACTATATATATTTATATATATATATATATATATATATATATATATATATATATATATAATACTATATATATTTATATATATATAATACTATATATATTTATATATATATATATATATAAATATATAATACTATATATATTTATATATATATATATATATATAATACTATATATATTTATATATATATATATATATATAATACTATATATATATATATATATATATATATATATATAGTTATAGTTAGAGAAGCAAAAAATTGCTTATTGTGATCCAGTTTTTGGTTAAGAAAGCCAGATTCATGGGTGGTTTCAACGTACGGTTAGGGGTAACTCCATAAGTTTGTAAGAATTCCGTTCAATGTTGGAGTATGAAGTATAAAAGAGAAAAAACACAGGTAAGCATTAAGAGAAGGATTTTATCCAGGTATTTACGACCGTTTCATTGGTAAGTGCAACCTTATATTGCTATACTTTTCAAAATAGTTTGAACATTTGGACTGTGAACAACAAGTATAATTGAGTGGCTGCTATTTGCAGTATAGCAATATAAGGTTACACTTACCAATGAAACGGTCGTAAATACCTGGATAAAATCCTTCTCTTAATGCTTACCTGTGTTTTTCTCTTTTATATATATATATATAATACTATATATATATATATATATAATACTATATATATATATATATATATATATATATATATATATATATATATATATATATATATAATACTATATATATATATAATACTATATATATAATACTATATATATATATATATATATATATATATAATACTATATACATATATATATATAATACTATATATATATATATATATATATATATATATATATATATATATATATATATATATATAGATTTTGAGTTTATGTTGGTTGTATACCAACACCTCAGTATGCAGGCTGGAGCACTCGACGAAGTGCGCAGGTTGGTTTGGTTACTCCGGAGTAGTGTAAAATAAAGTTAAATAAAAGTCAAATGATTAAAATTTAGCTTCGTTTATTACTGCTATATATATTTCAGTGACAGCCATCTTTGGCTGTGACCTCTTCAGGCAGTTTGAATTAGTATGGTATAGACAAGTACATATGTTGTTTAGGTGTATGATATTGTCAATACTCTGATATGCCCAGTTCCTTGTTGGGTTGTTAATTCACTGGGGAACTGGAGTCATATGACTCCAGTTCCCCAGTGAATTAACAACCCAACAAGGAACTGGGCATATCAGAGTATTGACAATATCATACACCTAAACAACATATGTACTTGTCTATACCATACTAATTCAAACTGCCTGAAGAGGTCACAGCCAAAGATGGCTGTCACTGATATATATATAGCAGTAATAAACGAAGCTAAATTTTAATCATTTGACTTTTATTTAACTTTATTTTATATATATATATATATATATATATGTATATATATATATATAGTAATAATAATAATAAATTTGAAGACTAAAATCCAAAGAAGGCTCGATAAGGATAAATATATATCAAATATATAAGAACCGTAGAGCAAAATATCGTCTTCCTGTCTTCCTCCGGTTGCAACGTTTTTTTGAAATATCCACTTCTGCGTTTACAGATTGACTTTGTTAGTTTCAGAAGATCCCGTTAAGGGTGAAAGCAGCGATTTTTTGCTTAAACTTTAATCTGTTATTTTAATATATATATATATATATATATATATATATATATATATATATATATATATATATATATATATATATATATATATTAGAATTGGAGCTCTGAAATAGCAATATATATATGGATGTATATATAATGTATTTTGCAATACACTTTATGCTTAATTAAAAGCATTTTGAAGACAGTATGCTATTGTTTTAGAGTAGTGACAAATTCACTTACTTTAATCTCAGCAAACAGGGGAGATAAGCCGACAAGGCCTTGTTTCGCTTTTGTTGAAGCTTATCAAGGCTAACTACCCCTCCTGTCTACTGAGATTACTGATGTTATATTCTTATAGAATTCTAAATGCTTTTAATTAAGCATAAAGTGTATTGAAAAATACATTATATATA
Source organism: Eledone cirrhosa (assembly GCA_964016885.1). NCBI lineage: Eukaryota > Metazoa > Mollusca > Cephalopoda > Octopoda > Eledonidae > Eledone > Eledone cirrhosa. Next base: position 39,456,156 of record OZ024755.1, read on the forward strand.
CATCCATATATATATTGCTATTTCAGAGCTCCAATTCTAATTTTTAATTTCTGCCTGACCAACAATCGCTCTGTATAATCAGTTCCTGATTATTTACTAGAATTCTATAAGAATCTAACATCAGTAATCTCAGTAGACAGGAGGGGTAGTTAGCCTTGATAAGCTTCAACAAAAGCGAAACAAGGCCTTGTCGGCTTATCTCCCCTGTTTGCTGAGATTAAAGTAAGTGAATTTGTCACTACTCTAAAACAATAGCATACGGTCTTCAAAATGCTTTTAATTAAGCATAAAGTGTATTGCAAAATACATTATATATACATCCATATATATATATATATAAGTATGTATACGTACATACCTATATGCATACAGACGTACAGTATTATGTATATATATACATACATGCACACATATATGAGAAATGAAATTTCGTTTCATTTTTTCCATTTATATACATATATATATACTATACTTATATATCTCAATTCTACTTTGGAAAAGCATAATATAATATTTCACGAATCCAATTTTCTTTTTGTGAAGTTTAGTTTGTGAGCCTGTGGGTGTCTTGTTATGTCAAGTACTATGTGTTGAGTTCTAAACTATTAATTCCTTGCGGGTTGGATTGTGGCGGTGGATTGGCAGTATCGGTAGAGAGTCGGACGCCATGCTTTCCAGCATAGTTACGTCCCTTTACCGTCTGAGTTCAAATCCCGCCGAGGTTTACTTTGCCTTTCATCCTTACGGGGTCGATAAAATTAAGTACCAGTAATGCACTGGGTAATTGCTGGCCTTGTGCCTAAGGTAGAAACAATTATTTCCTTGCGGGTTGAGTCTACATATGAGCAAGGCTTCCTTAATTCTTAAATTGCCCACATTTCTATCACTGGCTTTAATAGTAACGGTAATGTTTCTACACTTGTCAACGTGTTTTTGGAAGAATGAGGATGCGCGTGTATTGAGGTGATCTTTATTGAGAGTGTGGAGTGCTCGAGTTGTACTACCAATGTAGAACTCCTTACATTTGTTGCATTCAATACGGTATACCACATGCGTCCACTAGCATATAACTGTGTCGCGGATAGGGAAGTTAGTCAGTGAGCATTGATTGAAGTTGTTTCTGAATTGCTTTTTAGACAGGTATATGAAGAGCGGGAGTGTGCTAATCGTTTGTCCACACCTTCTTTGCGGATCGTTCTGTTGGTAGCTGTGGTTGTGTTTTCGCTGAAATGTGGGAATTTCATGAAGCAGATGTTAGAGGTTGTCTAATGTCTGCGGCATCCTTGATTCTTAAGTCGATGCACTGTGGATGTTGGGTATCCGTTCGTCTCCAGTATATCTATGAAGTGTGCTGTGTGAATTCAGCTGGTCCTCTATCTTGCTGCATTTATTCCAGATATGTGTAAGTTAATTTCTTATGTATCCGATTTTAGCCCCAAAGGGAAGGGCTGATCTATAATGCACAAACAACATCGCAACTGGTCGGCCGTTAATATATGTCACACCAACATCACAGCCAAACACAACCACATAACAACATCACAACCAAACGCAACCACATAACAACATCACAACTGGCCGGCCGTCAATATATGACACAGCAACATCACACCCAAACACAACCACATAACAACATCACAACTGGCCGGCCGTCAATATATGACACAGCAACATCACAACCACACACAACCACATAACAACATCACAACCAAACACAACCACATAACTGCATCACAACTGGCCGGCCGTCAATATATGACACAGCAACATCACAAACACACACAACCACATAACAACATCACAACCAAACACAACCACATAACTGCATCACAACTGGCCGGCCGTCAATAAATGACACAGCAACATCACACCCAAACACAACCACATAACAACATCACAACTGGCCGGCCGTCAATATATGACACAGCAACATCACAACCACACACAACCACATAACAACATCACAACCAAACACAACCACATAACTGCATCACAACTGGCCGGCCGTCAATATATGACACAGCAACATCACAAACACATACAACCACATAACAACATCACAACCAAACACAACCACATAACTGCATCACAACTGGCCGGCGGTCAATATATGACACAGCAACATCACAAACACACACAACCACATAACAACATCACAACCAAACACAACCACATAACTGCATCACAACTGGCCGGCCGTCAATATATGACACAGCAACATCACACCCAAACACAACCACATAACAACATCACAACTGGCCGGCCGTCAATATATGACACAGCAACATCACAACCACACACAACCACATAACAACATCACAACCAAACACAACCACATAACAACATCACAACCAAACACAACCACATAACTGCATCACAACTGGCCGGCCGTCAATATATGACACACCAACATCACAACATCAAATACAAAATGCAACCACATAACAGTACCACAACCGGGTGTCCGTCAATATATGTCACAACAAAACACCAACAGACCAGCATCTCATCCTAAATCAAGCCACAGATCGAACTATAACGAAGAGCCAGCACATAGGAAGGCCTCCAAATGTAACTGCCATCTGCCAGATAAATGCCCACTACAAAATAGATGCCTGGAGTCCAGTATGTTATACCTGTGCACTATTAAGTCTGGTGACCAGGCGTGGTATTATATAGGTTCCACAGTCAGTGACGTCAAACAACGATGGTATGTGCATCGGCACTCCATAAAGAACCGGAGACTCAGTAACGCAACGATGCTGGCCAATGAAATCTGGCAGCTTGTGGATAGTAATCAAGGATATGAAATAAGGTGGTCGATATTATCGAATACCAGAACCTACTTTATGGGATGCCCCAATGCGGATTATGCAATATGGAATTACTCTATATTCTGCAATATAAGACTCTACTAAATAGCAAAATCGAAAGATCAATTTTCTGTAGGCACAAAACTGCCGGCAAATACTGGAATTACAAACCAAGATAAACAGGATTCGATCCAGCAACCTCATTATCTATATAAACAAAACAATTCCCTGGATTTATAGCGTCTGCAAAATTGGCGCCACCGAACCACTATACGATCTCCTTACCACCGTTAAGGATTAATCCCTCTACGAATAGTGATATATATATGAATGTATGTATAGTATATTTGAAAATATACAGTATATTTAATTAAAAACATTTTGAAGACCATTCGCTATGAATTTTAAAGTAGTGACTATGTCACTTACTTATTCTTGGCAAAAACAAATGCGAGTAATCGACAGTCTTGTTTCTCGCTCGTTAACGGTTATCAAGATTACTTACCCCTTTGTTTCCGCCGAGGATTATAGAAGCTGGATTCTTATAGAATTCCAATAATGTTTAAGAGCTGATTAAACAGAGTGGTTGCCGGTCCAGCAAAATTTAGGTTTATTATCAAATATACTACACACACACACACATTATATATATATATATATATATATATATATATATATATATATATATATATGCATAATAAAGAAGAAATTAAAAGATGGTTAAAAGAGTTCCATATATTTTATTATGCGCATTTCGAATACAATATCATCCTCGGACAAAAATTGTGTTCTCATCAGATAAAATAAGGTAACATAATATGAGGCATAATAGGACTTGTTTACAGGAAAGTGCTAAGTCTACAATTTCCTGTAAACAAGTACTATTATGCCTCATATCATGTTTCCTTATTTTATCTGATGAGAACACAATTTTTGTCCCAGGATGATGTTGTATTCGAAATGCGCATAATAAAATATATGGAACTCTTTTAACCATCTTTTAATTTCTTCTTTATTATATATACTCCAGTTCTACCAATATATATATATGCATAATAAAGTCTCCTTCCGCCTTTCTGAGATTTTCTCGCATGCTACGGACGTATGCAGTTAGGGCTCTTCCCTGAGGTGCTCCCTTGATAAGCTGGCTTACCTCACAACAATGTTACATATCTATGATATACATTTTTGCATAGTGACCAGCGAAACTGTACAGTCGGGACGAAAGAAAAAATAGGTATTTTGTATCTATTATTCCTTTTTATAATATTTTATATATATATATATATATATATATATATATATATATATATATATATATATATATATATATATATATATATATGAAGAAAAAAAGATGAAATCGAAAATGCAACTGGAGTCTTATTTTTAAAAAAAATATATATATTTATTTGGTTCCTTTACCGGTTTCGCAGTTCTTCTGCTTTTCGTTAGTAGAGTTGAGATGGAGGGTCTGTGGTTTTTCTTACATCTGTGAGAAAAACCACAGAGCCTCCATCTCAACTCTACTTTTGAAAAGCAGAAGAACTGTGAAACCGGTAAAGGAACCAAATAAATATATATATTTAAAAAAAAAATAAGACTCCAGTTGCATTTTCGATTTCATCTTTTTTCTTTATACTCTCACTCGTGTAGGAAACCTCGGTTATTTTTCATTTTGTAAAAAAACCCTCACTTTCTAATATATATATATATAGTTGTAGAACACTGGAAGGTAATATCCGTAGTGGTAGAGCACTCAGTCCATGGGGACGATTTACCTAGGTAGAAGTGGTTACACAACAGTCAGTTCACCATACCGAGAACAATTGTTTCACCTTAGCGGATCCTCAGCTCGTAATGGACATGATTATACGGAATAGGAAGGCCACCGTACGAACGCGCATACGCAGAAACGGTCACTTCCCTCTGGCAATTCTAAATTGTGTGCGAGAGGTGTAAGCGAGATAACTGCGAAAGTCCGACCCCATTTCACGCGCACGCGCGCTCTGCCGAATACCTCAGATATTCAAAACAACAAACAGCGAAGGACGCGTTCCGGACTTGTCCGACAGACAACCTTTTCCCCCAACCCGGAAAAAACCCCAGTTGATGGATGTGAATCCGAAATATATAGGAACTATTAAATCTCTCCCAAGGTAACTCTCTCTTGTGTTGTTATTTTTATTTTATCCTTTATACTCTTCCCTTCATTCTACACATCTCACACATCTTATACACACCACGCATCTCAACGTACACCCACTTACATCTCTCTCTCCACCACCGGACCTTGTTACCCGGAGATTTACCCATTTGCATTGTCGAGGCTTCCAAACGACTTAAAGATATTTACTTATTGTTCCACAATGCTTCAAGCAAACTTCAATACTCTCTTATATACTAAATATTTTGTTACAAAATTCAAAAACATTTTTATCTATAAAGCAAGTTTAAATACATATTAAATATGTATAGGGATATTTACTACAACCTATGCACATATCACCATCAGTATATGTATTTTATATAATGTTAAGAATTATTATCTGAATTATTCTATTTACATTATAAAAAAGTTCAATTCATTGGTTGTCATTTTCTTAAAGGATTAATGAGTAGTTATATTTACTCTTAAAAGTGTTATTATTTCGATTTTACTTCTGTAACTATGGTAGGATGTATTACATTGACAGAAGCTTACACGATTACAAACTGTATTCAGGAATGTATTATTGAAACTACAAGCAATGCTGGAGCGATGATTCTAAAATTGTAATATTGAATATTATGTTGTAGAAGATTAGAAAAGTTGTTTTAAATCACCTGCCATGTATTGTGTACTGTTAAAATGGAGCACATGAAGCACAGTTTTACTCATTCAAGAGACATGCCTGATAACACACAAACACAGACATAGACACACAAACACACGCACAGACATGCACACACACACACATATATATATATATATATATATATATATATATATATATATATATATATATATATATATATATATATATATATATATATATATATATATATATATATATGTGTGTGTGTTTTTCCTCCACCCAGGCAATAATTCTGAAAAGAATAACTGAGGTGTGCTAGGTATGTTGTTCGTATGGCTGTTGAACCTATCCCCAAGCAACTATTTTATGGGGAACTTAATCAGGGAAAAAGGAAACGAAGCAAGCCGAAGAAGCCTTTCAAGGGTGCCTTTAGGAAGAACATGATGAATGTAGGAATCAATTAAAAAAAAAATGGAAAGACTTGCAGTGAAACTATCTAGATGGCGGTTAAAAATATGGGATTTTGTGAAAACATTTGAGACAAATAGACGAAATGCAAGTAAATATTAAGGAAAAAATATCCAGTAAGTGAGTACGAAATTAATGGGAATTTTTCTACTTGTACAGTTAATGGCAAAATCTGCCTGTCAGAAGCTCGACTTCAATCTAATATGAGAACACACCATAGAACACTTCCTACTGACATCAGAACATAACCAGTTATCAGAAGCTCGACTTCAATCTAATATGAGAACACACCATAGAACACTTCCTACTGACCTCAGGACATACCAAACAGTTCACACTTATCATATATGTCACAAAATATGTAAATCTAAAGGATGTCTAAAGAGACATTTCAAGGGTTCATCACGGTCACACAACTCAGACAGTTGGACCTAAACTGAAACTAAGGTGTAATTTATGGGAAAGACATTTTAAAAGCCACATAAGTTCTCATGCCAGAACTGAGTCCCATGTATATTGAGGTGGTTATACTTTGTATTGAGCAGAAAACCATCATATATGTATGTATATAGATACATGTGTGTGTATATATGCATGGATATATGTATATATATAGACATATAGACATATATATATACATGTATATATATGGGTTAACAAGTTATCGTGTAAATATATATACATGTATATATATATATATATAAGTATGTATGTATGTATACGTACATACATATATGTATACAGACGTACAGTAGTATGTATATATATACATACATGCACACATATATATATGCACGTATCGGTGCATATATATATGTGTGCATGTATGTATATATATATATACATACTGCTGTACGCCTGTATACATATAAGTATGTACGTATACATACATAAATACTTACATTTAAGTAAGTGCCGTTATAAGAGAAATGAAAGTTCGTTCCATTCTATTCCATTTATATATATATAGACATATATATATATATACATATATATACATGTATATATAATAATAAGTAGAATATTATTTATACTTATATATACACTATATATAATTATAAACGGGAAAGGTCAGTAATTCATTACTACCTTATTACCAGTAAGAAAAATAGCTCAATGTAAATACATCAGATGTTTTACAGAGCCGGAATATAAATTACAGACATTAAATGACACTGTTAATGACAACACTAACATCTATGTATCTTTACGATTGTTCTGTGGAATAGGGGGTTAATTATATGTCTAAAATTTGCGAGTGATCCGATGATACCAAACTTTTCGTTTGGTATCATTGGAGCACTAGCATTATAATAAATGTTCGGTGAATCCATACGTACATATATATATGTGTGCATGTATGTATATATATATATACATACTACTGTACATCTGTATACATATATGCATGTACGTATACATACTTATATATATATATATATATATATATATATATAGTAATAATAATAAATTTGAAGACTAAAGCAGCGATTCTTTGCTTAAACTTTAATCTGTTATTTTAATAAATATATTTATATATATATACATATATATATCTTAAATGTAAGTATGTATGTATGTATACGTACATACATATATGTATACAGACCTACAGTAGTATGTATATATATATACACACATGCAAACATTTATATATATGCACGTATCGGTTTACCGAACATTTATTATAATGCTCGGTTTGTTTGTTTGTAAACAAACAAACAGCCCGAATTACGGCGTACAGTGTTTAGGCAACCACGTCAGCTTTTTGTTCAACACTGACACAGGAACGATGTACTAGTTTCAAGTTTATTAGCTATCGTCAGCATCGTATACCTTCCAGCCAGATGGTTGAAAGTCTGAAAGTATATACTTTCCTAATGCATATTAACGGCTGGCAGCCTAATTTGCATATCGAGTGAGTTCAGTCGGCCGGGCACACTGAAAACGATAAATGGAATAGAATGAAACGAAATTTCATTTCTCACTCTTAGTAGGCACTTACTTAAATGTAAGTATTTATGTATGTATACGTACATACATATATGTATACAGACGGGCTGTTTGTTTGTTTACAAACAAACAAACCGAGCATTATAATAAATGTTCGGTAAACCGATACGTGCATATATATATATATGTGTGCATGTGTGTATATATATACATACTACTGTACTCTGTATACATATATGTATGTACGTATACATACATACTTACATTTAAGTAAGTCCCGTACTAAGAGTGAGAAAGGAAATTTCGTTTCATTCTATTCTATATATATATCAATAATATTAATAAATGGAAACTACCTTTATAAAACCATATTTATTTTATTATATATATTTCAAGGGTACCAAAATGTTGGCACGCTTTCATCATATAAAATACAAAAGTTGTTTTACAGATAGTGCCATATTTGAATAGTCAAACAGAACGTAAAAAGATAAGTTCTGTTCTTGTTTTTGAATATGTCACTATCTGTAAAACATCTTTTGTATTTTATCTTATGAGAATGTGCCAACATTTTGGTACCCTTGAATATATATATAATAAAATAAATATGGTTTTATAAAGATAGTTTCCATTTATTAATATTATTGATCTTATACTCCAGAAGAATACTGTAGAGTGGTTCGAATCTGTTATAAATGAATTTGTTGAATAACCAACAAATTAAATAACTATTTGCTTATATATATGTATATATATATATTACAGATCAGAGCAAACAACACGGACACTCTATCTCAAAATTATTTTTGAAAAGCATTTAGAAATGCGCAACCGGTAAAAACTTAAAAACTTAAAACCACAACTGAATACTAACCCATACAATTACTAATACTCTTTTATTCCTAATTAAACCATTTTTCAACTGTGAACAATTTGTCAGCATTTTCTATTCCGTTTACCAATATATAATAACTTGTGTGTTACACCTCTATTCTTTTAACTATATATATATATATATATATATATATATATATATATATATATATATATATATATATATATATATATTTATATATATATATATATATAAATATATATATATATAAATATATATATATATATATATATAAACATGTATGTATATATATATGTAGACATATATCAATATTTATACATGTATACATATGTATAAATATGTATGAATATATATATATATGTATATATATATATATATATATATATATATATATATATGTGTGTGTGTCTGGGTGTGTGTTTGTGTGTCTATTTGTGTGTTTGTGTATATATATATATATATATATATATATATATATATATATATATATATATATATATATATATATATATATATTTAAAACAGATAATGTTGTAGATACATTTTTAATATCTTGCAAATAAATAATATAGAAGTGATCAGAACATTAAAAATATAACATATATTACATCAACAATATATAGTTCTAATATTGTCGTAGAGAATGTTGGTTTGGGTCTTGAGAAAACAGAACAATTACTATAATTAGATGCATAATTAGTAATGTAAAAAAAACGACCCTCATCAGTGGGTTATCCTATTAATTAGAAAAGATATTGAATGTCCATAATTAATTTTGTGTCGAGTCAAAAACCTACATGTTTCTATGGCGGCTTCGAGATATATATCTATATCTATATCGATATATATATATACACACATATATATATATATATATAGCTCGGAAAAGATTTTTTCTTAGAGCTATTTAACTGTAAGAGACTACTCTCTCTGTTTCTAACCCAATATATATTTGTCGGTTCCGTCATGTAGAGCTAATTTTAATGTCCTGTCAACCAGACTGCTATTTTTACCGGCATGGAATTTCGAGACATGCTAGGTTCCAAAGACACGTGCGATAATTCTTATCGTACACAATTTAGTCTTCTAATATTTTTAGAAGTGGAAGGATCACTAATTATTCAACAACTACCGAGGAGCAGAGAAAAGTGTGGACTTCAATTAATAAGATGTTGCGAACAGTCTCTAAAACTGTCTCGTTGTTACCAGGCGATTGCCTGATATAGATCTGTTATTTTTCTTAATTTAATACTCAAAATTAAGTCTGACAAACCATATTGCTGTAGTTAGTATTTTTTCACCCTAGCAAACTTGGTCCTTATGATTCGACCACATGTATGTTTATATTAGTGTTCATCTTTCTTGTTTATTCAATTATATTACACGGCTCGGAAAAGCTTTTTTCTTAGAGCTATTTAATTGTAAGAGACTACTCTGAGTTTCTAACTCACTATATATATATATATATATATATATATATATATATATATATACTAGCAGAGGCGTAGTTCGCGTATTAAATAGCAGTTATGTATACCATTTATGTCAATACTTCAGTGCTGCTTCGAAAACTATACTTTTACAAAATCATTGGCTTTTTCCAAAAGGGGTTCCTGCCCCCAGGGGTCCGCTACTCAATATGTGCCAATTCTGAGAGTTCACATTCATCTGTAGATCAAACGTAGCCAATGTGTCAAGTTTTGTGAAAATCAGTTGCGAACTCCAGAAGTTATGACGTTTTGTTGTATTGCACTGCAGTGCTTCCGTCGACTCCAAGGAAGAGTTTAAAAGGGGTTATCTGCCGGGAGGCCCTATAATCAATATCTGGAAAAATGAAAGTGCCTATGACCCTCCGGAGTACATAAGTAACTTATGTCTTAAGTTTGGTGAAAATACTGTAGAAATGCATAAGGTTTACACACCCGCGCGCGTGTGTGTGTTTGTGTGTGTGTGTGTGTATGTATTTGTGTGTGCGTATGTATATGTATGTGTATGTCCGTCGGTGCATACGTATGTACTGGCCTAAATCTTCACTATTTACTTTTACTATTTTAAGGCAAAGTTAAAATCCCGTTGAGGTTAACTTTGCCTTTCATCCTTACGGGGTCGATAAAATAAAGTACCAGGAATGTACTAAAAAATTGCTGGCCTTGTGCCAAAAGTAGAAACAACTATTTTAATAACCTCTCTCACTTTCGTTTACAATTTTATTTACATCATTCTTAAACTCCGGAGCTGGAAATCATTCAGTTATTTTAAATAGAACATTAGTGTAACGACTCCATTTATACCATAAACTTGGTCTTGTTTTGGCATGAAATTGTTCTTCTCGTTCCACATAACGACGTATTATCCTCGCTTTTTTCCGTTCATTGCCAGGGAACGTCTTCACGAACGAAAATATCGTCTTTCTATTTTCCTTCAGTCGCAATGTTTCTCGAAATATTTAATTCTGCGTTCACAGATTGAATTTTTTAGTTTCAGAAGATCCCGTTAATGTTGAAAGCAGCGATTCTTTGCTTAAACTTTCTTTCTCACCCCCTCTCCATTTTTCTCGTACCCTCTCTCTCTCTTCCTCTACAGAATTTGTTTAACAACTTTTGTTTAACAACTTTTCTACTGGTGGATATCTTCCTATCATCAACCATTTCATGCAGTGTCCTCGATTAACTACCAGACTAATGAAGAAAAAGAAGAAGAAGAAGAAGAAGAAGAAGAAGAAGAAGAAGAAGAAGAAGAAGAAGAAGAAGAAGAAGAAGAAGATCTAATGATTCTGTCATTTACCGATCTTACATATTGCTCTTATATTAAAATACCATAACAGTTGGTAATTAAATCTAAATCAATTATTCCACGGTTAACTCCATGGAAAGCACCCGGATTATTATATCGCATCAAAAGTAAAGAAAGTGCCCTCTTCCAATATACTTCCTCCTGATTAGAAAAATATATTCAGAGTGGGTCTATTCCGTCTCGAGACACTTTAGTATTTAAAACAAAATTAGTTGTATTCAAAATAGAACCCAAATAACTATAAAACATGAGCGAATGCCGTCATGTATTTTATTGTTTTCTATTTACGTCTTATCAATTTTATGATGCTCGGGTCTCTGTTATAAACTAAAATGAAGCTCATTACGATCTATTTATCCATAGGAGTAAGCTGATAACTTTACATCCCAATAGTTACGGTAAAATCATTATGGCTAGTTTTCATGGATTTTACAATGCGTCTGCTACTGATGAGTTTATTAACTTAAGGTACACGATAAGAAATTATATTTAGAACATTCTCAAAATATACATATCAACGTTATATATGTATCTATGTACATACATATATATATAGTGGTAGAACACTGGAAGGTAATATCCGTAGTGGTAGAGCACTCAGTCCATGGGATGAGTTAGGTAGAAGTGGTTACACAACAGTTAGTTCACCATACCGAGAACAATTGTTTCACCTTAGCGGATCCTCAGCTCGTAATGGACATGGTTATACGGAACAGGAAGGACAACCGTACGAACGCCATGCACAGAAACGGTCACTTCACTCAGGCAATACTAAATTGCGTGCGAGAGCTGTAAGGGAGATAACTGCAAAAGTACGAAAGTTTCTAGCTGATAAAAAAATTAGGTTGTTCTTGTAATTCAATCCGGAGCTTTGTAGTTATGTAAGAGGTGTTTCCAGACGTGTGGACAACGTGTGAAGAATTCATTTCTTGTGTTTAGGCAATCGCTATTGCGAAATCTCTTTAGAATATTTATTCGTTCATCAATACATAGTCCACACGACGGATTGCCCCTTGCGTATGGCTTGGACTTAGTGATGGCTTTCCATTGAATGGAGTAGTCTATACTTGAGTCATTGAGGGACCATACGTGGCTCGCGAATTTCGTGGATGAACATCTGTCCGAGTACCTAAAGGTCGACTGGTGGTTCAGGAAACGTTCCTTAAATCGGCCCTTCGCCATACCCACATATGATTTGACCTCCTCTGGTTGATTTGGTCGGTTGGAAGTGACCACAGCTTCATAAACTACAACGGGTGTGTTTCATTGCTGTTGAAGGAGACAAGCTTCGGGCTTACGGCAAGAGCACCCTGGTGGTGTGTTGCTCTTAGGGCTGTTGGTGATGTGGACCTTCATGTTCTTAATGTAGGAGTATCCTAGTTTTACTTTATGTCGGTTAAAGATGGAGCGGTATTTATGACCTATAGGAAAGTCTCTATCTAAGAGGGCTAGAAATGTTTTACCTACATTGGTTTTAACGTTGAGTGAGAAGGGAGGAGTGAACCAGATAGTTTCTCTATTATTACGTTTGTTTTCTTATTGCTGTTGTTGTTAATGGGAGAGTAAGTGATAGGTTGCGCGAAGCCGCTTTTAGCTAACGCCGTGTTATAGGAGGGTGCCGCTCTATCAAAGATAGCCTTATTAGAGGAGAGGTTTGAGATTCTAGTAGTGATATACTTTACGAATTTCTAAAAACAGTGGGAGGGTGGCATCAGTCCTTGTGAATGTAATTGAGTTTTTCGTTAAGCTTACGGAAGGGTCTGTAGGTATGTGTACGAAGGTCTAAATTAATGTCTAAGAAATCTACGCTAGAGAGGTTGGTAGCTGCTGTTATCCTAAGTCCTAACTCATTGAAGTAGAAGCTAAGTCCCTTTTAAACCGGTCGAGGTCGTGACCACTTTTATGGCCCGATAAGGTCAGTCCATCGTCGCGTTATATTCCCGTGTGGAAGTCCGGGAATCTAACACGTAATATGTCTAAGATAAATAGGCCAACCAAGTCGCATACGTCAGCACTGTCAAACGATCCCATGGAGACGTGGAACGGGTCTGAAGTTGTTTGTGTCTGGCTAGTTCGTCCTCAGATTTGATGTGATTTTTGTTGTGTTAACACTGGTCTGAGGATCAGGCAGTCTTGGAGTCTGGTCTGGCGTACCAACCCAGATCACGAGCCAGTTGTTTGAGAAATATTGGTAACCA
>OZ024755.1:39482534-39487534 GCA_964016885.1 Eledone cirrhosa
AAAAACCCTTTCAATAAAACATATTATAAAATGATGTTTGTTTTTAACGGTAAGGTGGAAAACTCTCTTATAGTTCATAGATAGAAGTATGGAACTGTAATTGTTTATTTTTTATGGCTAATAAATTAACACAATACAGCGAGTTCTTTTGTTTATTATTGCTTATAATTAAATAGATGATTGATGCATAACTAATTTCCTGTTGGGGAAATAAGAGAACAACATTGGATTGTGTGGAGAATGTATTAAAGAACTCATTAATATTGGAATGGATCGTAACTAGCTTCGTGATGGAGAAAGTGAGATTCTCATGTCAGCTGTGATTTTTAACTGAATCTCCTAAAACAGTAAATATATGATTAACATCGAATATTTATTAGTAATAAAATCTAAAATAACATTTGTTCAGATGTCACCCGATATAAGCTCATTAATTCTTTGAATATGAAATAGATGTTATCTAAATAACGTTGCTATGTTTTTCTCATTGTGTAACATTACTTCAGGATTTAGAACTTCTTTCTTTATATTATTTCATTATCATAATATTGACTCAATATTGGGATATGGCTTAAACTTTCTTCTATTATTTGTTTCTAACTAAGGACAGTGGATTGGCAGTATCGGTAGAGGGTCGGACGCCATGCTTTGACGCATAGAGTTATGGGCCTTGCCATTCTGAGTTCAAATCCGTAAAGGTTAACTTTGCCTTTCATCCTTACGGGGTAGATAAAATAAAGCACCAGTAATACATTAGGTAATTGCTGGCCTTGTGCAAATAATTCTTTTGTCAACTGAGTGTATTAAATAAATATATATCAGCGTAATTACATCTTCAAGAAGAAACCTCATATTCATTCAACTTCGATGAACATAGCCTTGGCCAGGAGGTGCTGATGTCATTAGACGGTATCCAACGTTTATTGGGTGTTTCCACCCTCAACCGTAACACCCTCTCGCTTGGTGGGTCTGCAATGGTGTTTAAATTACTGCCAGTCATCACCTCTCTCCTGCTCAAAAACCAACAAGAGACATTTTCTGCTGCCTTCCCTATCCTCCGAACTTCAACCTTCTTCTCTCTTCCTGTTATTCCTATTCGGAGTGAGGCGGGAATCCCCTGCAACCAACATATCTCGACTGGAAATAGCCATGGCTACCAATGTTTTTCCCTACACTCCTTGCACAGGTTTGACACTCTTCTTCCCGTAGGACTGATTAGGATTATCTTTTTTATCCTTTCAGACCAAAGTACTACATCGGGCCTCAGGGATGTTTGAACGAAGGAACTGCAACGTTCCTCTCAGATCAATCCTCATATCCCATGATTGGATCATTTGCGTAAGCGTATACCTATGCACGGGTCTAAATCTTATAACAATAATTTAATATTCTAATCATTATTTACTTCATTAGTAACCTCTGTCGTTTTCGTTTAATAATTTTATTTACATTAATCTCAAACTCCGGAGCTGGAAATCATTCGGTTAAACTAAACATAATATTAGTCTAACGATTCCCGTTATAGCATAAACGTGGTTTTGTCTTTGCGTAAAATTGTTCTCACCGCCCCACATAAGGACGTATTATCCTCGCTTTTTCCTGTTCATTGTCAGGGAACGTCTTCGCGAACCGAAGTATCGTCTTCCTGCTTTCCTTTTGTTACAACGTTTTTCGAAATATTTACTTCTGCGTCCACAGATTGATTCTTTTCAGTTTTAGAAGATCCCGTTAAGGGGGAAAGCAGCGATTCTTTGCTTAAAGTTTAAGCTGTCGAAATGGCCGTCGGTGTCCTGACTCTTTTCCTATATATATATATATATATATATATATATATATATATATATATATATATATATAATAAGGGTTGACGGACCCAGCATATTTATCAATGCCAGTACCGGTTGTATCTCAGCGCACTCAATGGGCAATGTAAGATACATTACCAGAGTATACACATAGTTATTTACCTCAACACAACACACGTAAAACGGGTGCCCATTAAGGTTCCCGGACTCGAGTTTCTGCCGCACTAATGCAGCAGTAAGGTGCACTGCACCATCTGTCTGCATATAGTATGCAACAATGCACAATCGGCTTATGCGGCTTCATCAGCGGGTATCGCCTAATCAATATATATATATATATATATATATATATATAATTTTTAAAAAACTTTTCGCTCAATAAATGTAATCTGAGTTTTTCGAATATTAATAATAATATTCGGTTCGTTTGCAATTATACAAACAAGTCTCATTTTTAAAGCCATGTCAGGAGAATGAGCCCCTTATTCTTGTTCTTGTGTTGGCATGTAAACAGAACTGCAGACACTACTAATGTTTCTGAGTATCACCCTTTATCAGTACAGTTCACTGCCAACTGTCCGAGTTAATGAAAATATATTTGACTCTTTTCCTATATATATATATATATATATATATATATATATATATATATATATATATATATATAGTACATTGTTGTACTCTGTTTTATATATATAGAGAAAACATTGCTGTATGACTGAGTTATACATAGTGTATGTTGTAGTATGTCATCTGTGTGATGAATAGTGTTTTATATACTCTGTGTTAAATAGATAAAGTACATTATTTTCAATCACACCTTTTCTAACCTAAATAACCTTTTTATATAGTTCAATTTTTTTATTTACATTTTCAGACAAGATGACACAAACCGATCCATAAATAAAGACAGACATAATATAAGTTTTATATATTTCAGGTTTGAGTTCAATTTGTATTTGATTAGATATCAAAAGATGTCTCTTTTTATAGAAAACTGACTGCGACAATGTAATTCTCTGGTCGAAATTAACCTCGTTATTGGAGCTGATTTCCTAGATAAATATATTTTATAGGACTGCCATAAATTGGGAGACCGGTAGTTGGCAGTCTCTTTTCAATGATCATAATTATCTTTAATGCAATAATAATGTTTAACATTACCACAATGTTTCTAAACATAAGTAAGAACAATCATTACTTTAGACCTGTGAGGATTTTCAATCTTTCTTTATGATTCACTTGTGTTGCCGTGAAATGTGTTTCTCTTTCACCCATGCAGAAACAACTGGTGTGTTACTAATAAAAATTTGTTCATCGACTTTCGGCAAATCGGATCGAGGAGACAATGTTTCCGTCCGTCTTTCCAACTGCTAATACTATCTATCGGTCGCAACTCCAGGTAGAAGGAGCAATATGAAATAAAACGTCTTGCTCAAGGACATAAGACATCAACCGGGTGTTACTAAGTATGTGTTTTAATCACAACAAATATAAGTTCCTCAGCCTTCTCGTGTTACATCTTCCCAAGTAATTACACAGGGGGTGTCTACAACATGATGTATTCTCTTATCACAACAGTATTGGGGTCAGAGGTGTTGATATTACCACATCATTGCTTTCCCCACAATGATGGGATGAATGCCATTGATAAAACCGGTGAAATGGAAAATCAAAATGGACGAAAGTAAAAATAAATTCAGGATAGGATTTTCTCTAGTGACCTATATAATGGTGTCCTCCTCCTTCTTCTTCTCCCCCTCATCCCCTCCTCCCCCTTCCACTATAACCATACTATAACAATAAGTGTCATATCTAGCCCCCAATATCAATATTATATATAATTGTTTCTACGTTAGGCACAAGGCCAGCAAAAACCCAGTGCATTACTGATACTTTATTTTATCGACCCCGTAAGGATGAAAGGCAAAGTTAACCTTGGCGGGATTTGAACTCAGAATGGCAAGGGCCGTAACTCTATACGTCAAAGCATGGCGTCCGACCCTCTACCGATACTGCCAATCCACCGCCCTAATATTATATATAATAACTCTATATCTATTTTATCTCGCAAAAACCTTTGAAAATATTTACAATTCATTGAAAAGAAATCATTGTTCACTGTCAACAGTGTTGCCTATATGTCTAGCCCCCCTCTCTCTCTCTCTAGCACTCTATATATATATATTATTATATATATAATAATATAGTTTTAATATAGATGAGATTCTACAGGACTAGAACTGTTTCATTCTTTAGAAATCATCAACGTATATATATATATATATTATTATATATATACATATATATATATTACAAAAATTAATCAGTAATATACATCACATGAATATTATCGCTTAGAACTTAATTCAGAGAAGCTTATAAATACAAAGATTGAGATATCTTAAATAAGGCTCAAAATTGACTTTAGGGAATATCACATTAGAGTACGTTAAAATAAAAGAACACCATACGTGTATTAGCCCAGATGCTTAACAATAAATATTTGCCTCTGGGATGATACGTGTTTTGGGTTCCTTTACTTTAAGGTACTCTAATGTGATCTTCCCTTTACTCAATATGTTAGTACGTCTTCAGGACAGAAACCTGCTTCATTCGTAATGACTCATCATGATGATTTCTTACTAATGAAACACTTCTAGTCCTGAAGATGTCATTTCTATAACGAAATGAATATATATATACATACACACACACACACATATATATATATATTTATATATATATATATATATATATACACACAAATATATGTATATACACGAATATATATAGACACACACACATAGACATTCCCACACATATCGAAACACACACACACTTATATATATGCATATATATGTATATATGTATATATATATATATACATATATATATATATATATACAGAGAGAGAGTGAGAGAGAGAGATAAAGAGAGAGAGAAAGAGAGAGAGAGAGAGAGAGAGAAAGAGAGAGAGAGAGAGAGGTTTTGTGGGTTCACTTTCGTTAAACTGTTGTTTTAATCTACGGCGCTCATTTCCTTCATATCAAATAATTGTTTCTACTTTTGGTACAAGGCCAGCAAATACCCAGTGCATTACTGGTACTTTATTGTATCGACCCCGTAAGGATGAAAGGCAAAGTTAACCTCGGCGGGATTTGAACTCACACCGTAAAGGGACGTAACTATGCT
>OZ024755.1:39492534-39495034 GCA_964016885.1 Eledone cirrhosa
AACAACAACACCAGCAACAACACGTAGGTTTTAAAATCATTGAATAAATAACCCCGTTTTCCATTTCCCACATAAGAGATGTCGTGGAACTCCAATAAAACTTACATAAATCATTTAAGACTTAAACGAATGTTCCTTACAAACAAAACAGCTGAGAGCTCTGACAATGTGTGACAATATACTCCAGGTTTAATGAAGACAGGCCGACGGCTGACAGATTGGTTGTTTAAGTATATACACTCTACATGTGTATTATGGGAAAGTAGAGGAAAGAACTATGAAAGCCATACATGAGAGGAAAGTGGGGAAACCAAGGAATCTAATACCACAGAAAAGGGGAGGGTGATGAGTTCTGGGAGGGATTCAAGGCTACGAATGTGATACAATTGTAGAAGTCGTTTATGATGATTCTATAATACAAGGCGTTCCAGTCGAGACCATCCATTCATAGTGTTAAAAATAAGAAATAAAATATGGCCCCATCCCGGAGGTTCATCAGATTAGAGGTTAACCTGGTTTCTTTGGTCTTAACCCTTTAACATTTATATTACTCTATATATACTATTGTATTTTCATGGTAAAGGCTTTGTCTCACATAATATCTCACATAACATTTATATTGCTCTATATATACTATTGTATTTTCATCGTAAAGGCTTTATCTCACATAATATCTCACATAACATTTATATTACTCTATATATACTATTGTATTTTTGCAGTAAAGGCTTTATCTTACACAATTGTCTCACATAATATCGAATCTATGAGATTTTGATGTTATTTATTTTGAGAACAATACCGTAACGTCAGTATGAGCGGCCAGTTACAGTTGGTTTCAACAGAAAAAGGTGAGAGAATTCTGGCCGGATATGGCCGGTTTAAATGCTAAAGGATTAAGTGATTGAGAGTACAGTACTCCATCCTGGATGGGGGACCAACATATCGCAAGTTTAAACCTACAATTGCTGCTGGTACTAATATTTAGCTGAGTAAAGTTCAAGTATTTTGCTACCCGGACAAGGGATGAAACCCATGGCATTACGATTGCGTGTCCAGCATCTAACCATTTGTTGGCGCACCTTTAATCATACAGACTGTTCTCATAAAACTACCACCTGTTATATGTGCTCAGTAAACGTCTAACTTCCAAACGTGAAAGTCTGACCGGTGCTGTCCAGATGTCCAAGTCTGACCGGTGCCGTCCAGATGTCCAAATCTGACCGGTGCCGTCCAGATGTCCAAGTCTGGTCGGTGCAGTCCAGATGTCTACCGGTATTCGGAATTAACAAAAAAAAAAAGATGTCATATGACTGATCTATCAAACACTATCACGTGACCCGATGAAACCAATGGGCGCCCACAATGACTCAATAATTTGCTACCATGTCTGCAATATTTGTTTACGTACACGAAACCAATGGTAATGTAAGGAGAAGTCGAACTGTTAATTCTTATGTTTACCCTCCGCATTAAGTCCTCATTGCGCTTTTCATTCGTTTGCATACACACACACTTCTATGTGTGTGTGTGTGTATGTTTGTGCGGGTGTGTATGTATGCCTGAATATATGAACGCACACAAACACACACACACATCTATATGCGTGTGTGTATGTGTTTGTGAGCGTGTTTATGTATGCCTGAATATATTAACACACACAAACAATCCCCCCACCGCATATATATATATATATATATATATATATAAATATATATATATATATATATATATATATATATATATATATATATATATATATATATATATATATGTATATATATATATATATATATATATATATACGATATTAAATAAATGGAAACTATATTTATAAAACCATATTTATTTCATTATACATATTTCAGGGATACCAAGTTAAAATATGGTATGCCTTCATCAGACAAAATACAATATATAAACAGTTTTATAAATAAATTTGACGTACCCTATTAGATGCGACCATTATTTTTGGAAGCTGTCTGGATAGTCATACCATATTTTAACTTGGTATCCCTGAAATATGTATAATGAAATAAATATGGTTTTATAAATATAGTTTCCATTTATTTAATATCGTATATCTACTCCAAAAACTTGTCGAGTGCTTTATATCAGTTATAAAATATTTACTTGTTGTATCCCAACAATTTTAAATAGAACTTTTGCATATATATATATATATTATTTATGTATTATGAAACACATATTGTCATTTGTGGTGGTTGAATGGTTCTGTCACACTTCATACACAGATTTCTGTGTATGAAATAAGTTAAATTTCTGTTTACATAAAGAAAGAGAGAGAGAGATAGCTATGTGGTTAAAAAGCTCACTTGATATTATATACACGGCAAAGTAGGAGTGGGGTTTAGTAGTACACTTGATATACACACGGGGAGGTAGCAATGAGTTTTTGAGGTTCACTCGATGATATATACACGGGAAAGTAGTAGTGAGGTTTTGAGGTTCCATAGATGATATATACACGGGAAGGTAG
>OZ024755.1:39510034-39512534 GCA_964016885.1 Eledone cirrhosa
TAAAATCACTGGCACCGCTTCATATGTGACATTTTTTGTGATGCACGACAAAGCTGGTTATAAGAAGGATACGTAAATCAGAAACTTTAGACATAGTAATTGGCTCAACAAGGTTGAATTAGAGGCCCTGGAAGCTGAAGTACGAAGCCTGAATATTAATATTGTAGGTAATGTGAATGTGGAAAGTGGGAAACCGAGATGGCAATGAGCAAGAATTAGCCTAGCAAATGTGGGGGTGGGTAGGGGGTGTAAAGTGTAGTGACAGATGATGTCAACGTGGAAGGTGTGGAAGGTTTGAATAAAAATGAAAATGAAGAAGAGGAAGAAACAAGATTAATTATCGAAAGATTGAAGGATCTGTTTAACGATCCTGAATTTAATAAGACGCCGCTGAATATTTGAAATATAGAGAAATTGATTAGCAAGGGAAACCACCAAAGTACACCATGTAATGATGTTCATATATAGAAACTAATGACTTGAGAAAGTTAATTAGCGTTGCGGGGTTTCTGGTGGGTGAGCGATATGATATTAGCTTGGTGAGCGATATGATAAGCTTGGCTAGAGAGGAATGTTCATGTGTTCAATCCTTTTAGGCAAGTTTACAATACTGCTTCCTTCGCCATATTTTCCAGAGAGAAAACTTACTCATCTAACTTCTCAAAGGTAATGGATCAATGATCAGTATTGATACTCCGATAGGCCGATCTGACCTATACATGATAGCAGATGTTCGATACAAGCCCACAACTCTGCAATGCATGACACTAGGTGATAGATTGCAGGACAGTTTGGTCGCCATGTCTACATCTTCGACAGGTCCGGCTGTTGACACTTCAGGGCCTGTAGATCTTCTCTCGAACTTGAAGTGCCCCTCTGTAGCAAGGACATCAGATGAAAGGCACATTACAAAGACGTTACAGCATTAATGTGGGAGCTTACATAGAAATTAGAAAAAAGGGGTGACATATAGACATAGTTATACACATATAGGTGTCATTCAGTCCTCCTTTTATAGAGAGCTGAATATCTAAAGCTAAGTGAGGAACCTCACAGATCCACAATCACGTGTGCCTTCTACCAACTGTCGGTGTTCGACGTAAAGGCACATACTAAGGGTAGTGCCACGCATTCTTATTACTTTCACTACTGTCACTCCCAACCATCCTTTGGAAACACCACCTCCTTCTCTACACCTTCCTATCCAAATGAATCTTGAAAAAGTCAATGAGGGCTTGGGCACACTCCCACAAATCTGCTATAGATCCCTTTAAGCCAAATAGACAGATGTAGATGCTGTACTTCGCAAACCAAGTAACATGCCGCCAACCATATTTGAACTCACAAACATTGAGGCTGTTTTTGAAAAGCCTAATCGCTGAGCCGTTAGTTCGTACAAAGTAACGAAACACTCATTCATTTCACAGTGTTCTCACAGCTTGAAACTGATATATGTAGATATCTACACTGAATAAGATGGGTTTGAAAGACTGGTTTATTATAAAGTAACTCGGCAATTTCCATTAGGACAACCTTTGATCAACCAGCCGACTTTCTATAGCGTTGAACACTCCCACATTACTGTGTTCAACTCAGATGACACCCAGAATTATATATAACAGGATATTGCAAGATAAATAGTAATTATTGATTATGAAGATATTCACAAAAGTCGTCGACGTCAACGATGACATTTCTAAAAGCTTCAATATCCTACCATGTCAGCACTTCTCTCTATACATCAAAAGTCAAGGGATTACGTGGAGTAGAATGTCTCCTATTCACATTATGTTGGTAAATATACAAATGAAATAGCTAATATTAATTATACTACTAGACATAAGACCGGCGAATGGGTAAGAAGTTCTCGTCATAATGATGGGGTCTCGTGTTCAGTCCCAGTGCGTGGCATCAGTCTCGTTTACCATAGACTTGTGAATAAAATTGAGTTGACGGACACTGCTTAAATACCCAACAGAATCCAATGACAGGCAGATGCAGGAGGTTCGGTAGCGGCATCCACCCCAGGTTTTTCAGAGTGTCCTTCTCTCAATTACACACACCCACACACACACATATATATATATATATATAAATATATATATATATATATATATATATATATATACATATACATACATATACACATACATATATATATATAAATATACATACATACATACATATATATATATATACATACATATATACACACATATATATATATACATACATATATATATACATATATATATATACATATACATACATATATACACACATATATACATACATATATACATATATATATATACATATATATATATAGATATACATATACATACATATATATATATATATACATTTATATATATACATATATATACATACATATATATATACATATATATATATACATATATACATATATATACACATACATATATATATACATACATATATATATACATACATATATATATACATAAATATATATATA
>OZ024755.1:39517534-39522534 GCA_964016885.1 Eledone cirrhosa
ACAATATATATATATATAACAATATACAATATTAAATAAATGGAAACTATATTTATAAAACCATATTTATTTCATTATATATATTACGGGGATATCATATTAACAATATGCTATGCCTTCCTCAGACAAAATACAATATAAACAGTTTTATAGATAAATAGATTCGACATACCGTAACAACACCGACTTGCATTTGAAGAGGTTGGACTGCCAATCCAACCTCTTCAAATGCAGGTGTTGTTACGGTATGTCGAATCTATTTATCTATAAAACTGTTTATATTGTATTTTTTCTGAGGAAGGCATAGCATATTGTTAATATGATATCCCCGTAATATATATAATGAAATAAATATGGTTTTATAAATATAGTTTCCATTTATTTAATATTGTAAATATACTCCAAATATTTGTCGAGTGCTTTTATATCAGTTATAAATATTTACTAGTTGTAACCCAACAATTTTAAATATAACTTTCCATATATAACAATATATATATATATAACAATATATATATATATATCAATATATATATATATATATCAATATATATATATATATATATCAATATATATATATATATAACAATATATATATATATATATATAACAATATATATATATATATAACAATATATATATATATATAACAATATATATATATATATATATATATATATATATATATATATATATAACAATATATATATATTTCGTTTCTGAATTTGTTTAGCAAGATTCTTTATCTGAAATCGTGTGTTGAAACCGATATTGTTATATTTGGGAGGGTCATGTTGCTAATAAGAAACACACGCACCACTGCTTTCACTTCAATTTATTATATATTTATGAATTTATAAATTTATAAATTTCTGGTTGGTTGGTTGGTTCCACAACCAGATAGTTGTTTATATATAGTCATAGTTCTTTCGTCACACTCTGTAACCTCTTCAGTGACTGGGGATTCCTTTCTTTGTTTCTGTGCCTCTCCTTTGTTCTGTCCTACGCCATTTTGTTTCTGTGTGTGTGTTGTGTGCTCAGTCTGCGCATGCGCCACATCCGGGTGTCTGTGTGTGTTTATGTTCATTTATTTATTTGTTTATTTACATGTTACTGGTTGGTTGTTTGTTCAATGTGTGTGTGTGTTTTCATTTTGTCCTTAATTGTAAGTTGTGATGTTGCTGTTCCACTCATATTTTCTATTTAATTTTGGTTGTAATTCTTTTATGTTTATTGCCTCTGTAATTTGTCTAAACATTGCGTCTTTTCTGTGTGTAGATTCTATTTTTATTTCTATGTTCTCTAATTTACCCTTGTGTTCTATCTTAGCATGTTGGTAGAGTACAGATGATTCTTTATTATCTTGAAGGTCTCGCCAGTGTTCATTTATCCGTTCCCCTACACTACGAGCTGTCTCACCTATGTACACTATATTTTTGTCTCTACATTGTCCTTCAGTACATCTTATGCTATACACTACATTTCTAGTTTTACAGTTAATATGGGGGCTTATTTTACAGGTTATACATTTCTTATCTATACATGAGGGTCTTTGAAAAGGGTATGTCTTGCTAATAAGTCTTTTTACGGAGGTACCTGGTCTTTCTACTATCTTAATATTGAGTTCATGTTTATTTAGGGCCCTTCTAAATTTGTAAGCTAATTCACCTCTAGGGGTTGTATTGATGAACATTAGACTCTGGTATTTATTGCTATCATACCATGAGTTTATTCTATTAGCCTTGTTCCTAGTTCTTTCTATTCTATTCCAAAATTTGCTCCTATACTAGGGGCAGGTCCCATTTATGTCATTATTTACCATTTTTTCCCATTTGGTTCTGACTCCTCTATACACTCTGATTTTATCTCTCTGATTGTAGCCAGAGAACTGCATACGGTGGATGGAGTTTGCTATTTGCTGGATGATTTCCATTGTGTTTTTCTCTAGTTCCTGACTGTTCTCTAGTGGGGGTGTCTTAACTACGATGTTTATATCATCTACGTAGCGGGAGTACATTATCAGGGTTAAGGGGTCTTCTAATTGTTCTTTAAGTTTAAGTTTAAGTCTACTGTCCCACCATACCATGAATAAGTTAGCTATGTCGCCTGCAATGCTAACACCAATGGCTGCTCCTTCCTCTTGGGCATATGTTTTTCCATTAAATTTGAACATATGTTCCTTAAGGGTTAGTTTTATGCTGGCCCCTACCGCATGTGCAATCATTTTCTTCAGTTCATCGTGGTTTTCGGGTGTCCGTATGGCTCTGGTCCACCCGTTCCATCTATCTGTGTGGGTTTTCTTGGCCATTGAGGTAATGGTAGGTGGTCTGCCTCTTGCTGGTCTTGTAGGGCAGTCCGAATTAGTGTGGTAGAGACGAGTACACATGTTGTTGAGGTGTTTAACTTTGTCAATACTCTGATATGCCCAGTTCCTGGTTGGGTTGTTATTTCACTGAGGAACTGGTATCATATGAATTTAAACAAACGAATTTCAGCGTCAAAGGATATCCTCTCCTCCCATAGGCCAGTTGTGAGAACATTCCTCAGTCAAAAGTCTATAGAAATTCGTCCTGAGGCGAGGCAATCTGTAGTGGTTGTTTTTGTTATTGTTAAGTACATCTGAACTCTACCCTTATGCTGGTTAGTGGTGTTGGTGCTGGAGTCAGCTTAATTCCAGCTGCTGCTGATTTTAGATGGATCTGTGTGTGTGTTGGCATCTATCCTGCCACCATTTCTCGTGGTGGTGGTGGTGTGTGTGTTTGTTGCCAAGCATATGAAGAAATAAAAGGCAATAAAATGAAGAAAATGAAAATATGATAATATAAGCACATAATTAAACAAAAAAATGATAAAATGGTAGAAGGAATAAGATGATAAAAGAATAAAATAAGATAATCAAATAAAATGTGTCTGTGTTATAATCAATCTCAAAGTTAGAAAGATTTGTAAGATCCACTCCTCCCATTGGTCAGTTGTGAGAACATTCCTCAGTCAAAAGTCTATAGAAATTCTTTCTGAGGTGAGGCTATCTGTCGTGTTTGTTTTTGCTATTGTTACGTGTAGCTGACCTCTACCCTTATTATGGTAGTGGTGTTGGTGCTGCGGTCAGCCTATGGCTTGCTGCTGCCGATTTTAGAAGGATCTGTGTGTGTGTGTTGGCATCCATCCTGCCACCATTTCATCCTGCCTTTCTCCCCCCCCCGTCTCTCTCACACTCCATCTCTCACACTATCTCTCACACCTCTTCTTCACATCCAGCCTCTCTCTGTCCCCCCATCTCTCTCACACTCTATCTCTCACACACTATCTCTCACACCACTTCTTCACATCCAACCCCTCTCTATCCCCCCCCCCACTATCTCTCCAACCCTTTCTTCATATCCAGCCTTGCTTCTTCCTTTTCACCCCAATCTCTTTATAAAAAAAGTTTTATTATACTCAATAATTAGATATACTGTCCAGCCAAGGATACAGTATATAGCTCCTTATTATTTCTACTTTCTTTTTATTTGGTTTCTTTCTTTATTTTTCTTCAATAAAATGTCTTAGGCAGTTATAAATAAACCAAGTTATTTTGGATCTCACATTTATTGTAAACTTCAACGGATCAAAAATATTCTTGGGCGTTAGTGAAGAACCATATACATATATATTATTTTCGATTTGTTTGTCTTTACTCAGATCTTTTTTCTGTTTCTCCATTGAGATCCTGTCTCTATTTTGTACTTCTGAAGAAGTGCTTAAACCCAACACGTCGAACTTTCTTTCCTCTTTCCAATATAAAACGTGAAACTAATAAGACTTGTTTACCTCTGTCGCGTCCTTGAACTATACACACACACACATATATATATATGCGAGAAAAACCACAAACCCTCCATGTCAATTCTACTTTTTAAAAGCACAAGAACTGCGAAACCGTTAAAGGAACCAAATAAATATATTTAAAAAAAAAAAGACTGCAGTTGCATTTTCGATTTCATCTTTTTTCCTTATACTTTCACTCTTGCAGGACACCTCGTTTTTTTTCATTTTGTAAAAAAAAACCAGAGTCTAATGTATGTATGTATGTATGTATGTATGTATGTATGTATGTATGTATGTATGTATGTATGTATGTATGTTTTCTCTTTCTCTTAATTTCGAGTATATTTTTTTGACCGGCCACCTTCCTGGTGGCAAGGTTGTAAAAGAAAAGAAATTGTCATCCCTTGAATCGCAAGAATGTTTTGCAAATTTTGAAGGTGCCAGCTATCGCAGCCATTTGTAGACTATGAATTAGGGAGCTGCGCTTTTTGTCTGCAAATCCAAGTTCAGTCATACTTTGGTTCAAGCGGGTTGGTATATAACCCGTAGCTCCAATAATGATTGGTATGAAGCTAAAGGTGTATCTTGGATACTGGATTTGTAAACTCCTCATCAATGGTCCGTAGATGTCCTCCTTCTCCTGTATTTTTCTGACAACGTTTACATCAAGTGGACAGCTGATCTCCACAACAGAACACGTTTTCAATGTGTGGTCCCAAACAACAATATCAGGCCGGTTGTGCTTTAATTTGGTGGCAGTTTTTATTTTCAGGTTCCACCAGTATTCCTTAGTGCCATCTGTCTCAATATATTCTTCCTCGTTTGTTGTTAATTTTGTTTTCCGAAGTGCGTTCCAGATGGTTCTAGCTATCCCATCGTGTCTCATGTGAAGGAAGTAGCGAGATGACATTCTTTCGCAGCTGGCAACAATGTGGCTTACATCCTCGATCTTTGTTTTACATAGCCTACATTTATTGTCAGCTGCTGGTCCTCCTCTTTTGTGCAGCAGATATTTGGTAGGGAGTTCTTGTTCCTGTATTGCATAGAGATATCCCTCAAGGTGTGATGTCATAAACTTGTCGGAACTCCATGCCAGGCTTTTTGAGTGGTTTATCCCCTCTATGGTCTGTGTTTTACGCCTCAAGTATCCATGCACAATGTCTGTCTGTGTGTGTGTGTGTGTGTGTGTGTGT
>OZ024755.1:39527534-39570034 GCA_964016885.1 Eledone cirrhosa
ATTCTATCCCCTCTGTTCCTTCCTCTTTTACTAATATAAATACTTCAATTTTTCTGATTTTATCCAGTTTATCCAAAATCTCTGAAGAAGTGACAACTGATTATACATTTGCTATCGAATACTTGCTAACATTATATGATTACGCAAGCAGCGATACATAGGTATTCGGTCTGTTACAGAAACATATGTCAATACCTAATAAATTCCTTTTTTAACAAAAGCACTTTCATTTTATATTCATCCTTTCTACATTTCTCCGGAATATAATTTATACTCGTTGAGCAAACCTGCACGTACGCTGTTCATCTCTAACGTAACGATATATTATCACTACATTATTGATAACCTGAAATTTTATATATATATATATATATATATATATATATATATATATATATATATGTATATACATATATATACACACACACACAATCACTCACTCACACACACACACACACACACACACACACACACACACACACACACACACACACACACACACGCACACATACACACACACATATATATATATATATATATATATATATATATATATACATGCACATATAGTGGGAGGAAGATTGAAATAGCAATAGTAAACATTAGATAGAACCTTATATTTAAATAAGTCAAGTTAAATCCAGCCTATGAATGTATTCAACCGATTTAAACTTGCTTTAGAAAGCAGCACATGTTGTAGCAGGGGGAGGAGTGGATGAAGTGACTGTTATCGATCAGGTGTTTAGAGTGCTACATATCGTATTGATTAAAGAAGCAAACAACATCAAGTTGAATTCTGATTAATAGCTGGAAACTGGAATCTATACATTTATCTAGCATTGTTGGTAATAGAGTTAAGTATTCGTAGCAGAGCTTGTGTTGTCGTAAACTGTTAGTCTTGTAAATGTATAGGTTATCGATGTGAATAAAACTGAAGTTATTTTATAAATAACGTGTGTTTCGTTGTTATATGTGAACCCTTTAAAATGAAGTACTTCGATGGTTTGAAGAAATAAATAGGGTTGTTTCTCAGTTTTATCTTTTCACAAATCTACTGGAATTAATCCAATTGTTTCATCTTCGCCATCACCAAGTTTTATAGGTTTATACTTCAGGCAATAAAAGATTGTGTACATTTTATCTTAACGTAACACTGGACATGTTTCCAGTGTTTACAAAATACGATTTCTTTTCTTTTTCGTTTTCTTTTATTATGGTACTGGCTCCAGTCATTAGACTGCGCCCATGCTGGAGCACTGTTCTGTTACTGGTCTCAGTAATTATACTGTGGCCATGCTGGGGCACTGTCCTGTTACTGGCTTCACTTATCAGACTGTGACCATACTGGGGAACTGTTCTTTTACTGGCTTCAGTCATTATACTGCGGCCATACTGGGGCACTATTCTTTTACTGTCTTCAGTCATTAGAGTGTGGCCATGCTGGGTAACTATTCTTTTACTGGTATCTGTCATTAGACTGCGCCCATGCTGGGGCACCGTCGTGAAGAGATTTAATCGAATATATCAACACCGATGGGAATCTCCATTTGAAAGATGTAAACAAATAACTTTGAATACGTCTCCGCATTTGTCTCATTTTCATAATTTATTTCCAACGTTAAAGGTTTGAGAAGAAGACTGGACTGAGCAGAAGCCAGGCAGTGTACATCACTTGGAGGGGGAGAGAAAGATCTGGTGTAGAGGGGATATGGTGTGTAGGGTATAGGGGGTATAGGAGATATGGTGTATAGGAGATCTGGTGTATTGGAGATATGGTGTGTAGGGTATAGGGGGTATAGGGGATATGGTGGATAGGAGATATGGTGTATTGGAGATATGGTGTGTAGGGTATAGGGGGTATAGGGGATATGGTGGATAGGAGATATGGTGTATAGGGTATAGGGTATAGGGTATAGGGTATAGGGGGTATAGGAGATATGGTGTATAGGAGATATGGTGTGTAGGGTATAGGGGTATAGGAGATATGGTGTATAGGAGATATGGTGTGTAGGAGATATGGTGTGTAGGGTATAGGGGTATAGGAGATATGGTGTATAGGGTATAGGGTATAGGAGATTTGGTGTATAGGAGATATGGTGTATAGGAGATATGGTGTGTAGGAGATATGGTGTGTAGGAGATATGGTGTGTAGGGTATAGGGGGTATAGGAGATATGGTGTGTAGGGTATAGGGGGTATAGGAGATATGGTGTGTAGGGTATAGGGGTATAGGAGATATGGTGTATAGGGTATAGGGGGTATAGGGTATAGGGGGTATAGGAGATATGGTGTATAGGAGATATGGTGTATATGGTATAGGGGTATAGGGGATATGGTATATAGGGTATAGGGGGTATAGGGGATATGGGGTATAGGAGATATGGTGTATAGGCATCTGGTGTATAGGAGATATGGTATATGGGGGAAATTGTGTATAGGGGATATTGTGTATAGGGGATATTGTATATATGAGATATGGTGTTTAGGGTATAGGGGGTATAAGAGATATGGTGTATAGGAGATCAGGCCTATAGGGATCTGGTATATAGGGATCTGGTGTATAGGGGATATGGTGTGTAGGGGATATGGTGTATAGAGGATATGGTGTATAGGAGGATATGTTGTATAGAATGATATGGTGTATAGGGGATATGGTGTATAGGATGAACTGGTGTATAGGAAGATCTGGTGTATAAGAATATCAATACACTGTCATTGGTTGAAGAAGATCTGGTCAAGCAAATAAATTGTAACGTAGTGTGCAGGGATGTGATGTGTGTCCAAACAAAAGGGAGATAATCTGGGGATTCCCAGCTGTCGCTTTAGCTACAAAACAGCAACGATAGAATTATTTCGGTTTCTTCCAATATAAAATATTGGTACAACCAATATAAAATATTGGTACAACCAATATAAATTACTGGTACAACCAATATAAAATATTGGTACAACCAATATAAAATATTGATACAACCAATATAAAATATTGGTACAACCAATATAAATTACTGGTACAACCAATATAAAATACTGGTACAACCAATATAAAATACTGGTACAACCAATATAAAATATTGGTACAACCAATATAAAATATTGGTACAACCAATATAAAATATTGGTACAACCAATATAAAATACTGGTACAACCAATATAAAATATTGGTACAACCAATATAAAATATTGGTACAACCAATATAAAATACTGGTACAACCAATATAAAATACTGGTACAACCAATATAAAATATTGGTACAACCAATATAAAATACTGGTACAACCAATATAAAATATTGGTACAACCAATATAAATTACTGGTACAACCAATATAAAATACTGGTACAACCAATATAAAATATTGGTACAACCAATATAAAATATTGATACAACCAATATAAAATATTGGTACAACCAATATAAATTACTGGTACAACCAATATAAAATACTGGTACAACCAATATAAAATACTGGTACAACCAATATAAAATATTGATACAACCAATATAAAATATTGGTACAACCAATATAAATTACTGGTACAACCAATATAAAATACTGGTACAACCAATATAACATACTGGTACAACCAATATAAAATATTGGTACAACCAATATAAAATATTGGTACAACCAATATAAAATATTGGTACAACCAATATAAAATACTGGTACAACCAATATAAAATATTGGTACAACCAATATAAAATATTGGTACAACCAATATAAAATACTGGTACAACCAATATAAAATACTGGTACAACCAATATAAAATATTGGTACAACCAATATAAAATACTGGTACAACCAATATAAAATATTGGTACAACCAATATAAATTACTGGTACAACCAATATAAAATACTGGTACAACCAATATAAAATATTGGTACAACCAATATAAAATATTGATACAACCAATATAAAATATTGGTACAACCAATATAAATTACTGGTACAACCAATATAAATTACAGGTACAACCAATATAAAATACTGGTTTAACCAATATAAAATATTGGTACAACCAATATAAATTACAGGTACAACCAATATAAAATATTGGTACAACCAATATAAAATACTGGTACAACCAATATAAAATACTGGTACAACCAATATAAAATATTGATACAACCAATATAAAATATTGGTACAACCAATATAAAATACTGGTACAGCCAATATAAATTACTGGTACAACCAATATAAAATACTGGTTTAACCAATATAAAATATTGGTACAACCAATATAAATTACAGGTACAACCAATATAAAATATTGGTACAACCAATATAAAATACTGGTACAACCAATATAAAATACTGGTACAACCAATATAAAATATTGGTACAACCAATATAAAATACTGGTACAACCAATATAAATTACTGGTACAACCAATATAAAATATTGGTACAACCAATATAAATTACTGGTACAACCAATATAAAATATTGGTACAACCAATATAAAATATTGATACAACCAATATAAAATATTGGTACAACCAATATAAATTACTGGTACAACCAATATAAAATACTGGTACAACCAATATAAAATACTGGTACAACCAATATAAAATATTGGTACAACCAATATAAAATATTGGTACAACCAATATAAAATATTGGTACAACCAATATAAAATACTGGTACAACCAATATAAAATATTGGTACAACCAATATAAAATATTGGTACAACCAATATAAAATACTGGTACAACCAATATAAAATACTGGTACAACCAATATAAAATATTGGTACAACCAATATAAAATACTGGTACAACCAATATAAAATATTGGTACAACCAATATAAATTACTGGTACAACCAATATAAAATACTGGTACAACCAATATAAAATATTGGTACAACCAATATAAAATATTGATACAACCAATATAAAATATTGGTACAACCAATATAAATTACTGGTACAACCAATATAAAATACTGGTACAACCAATATAAAATACTGGTACAACCAATATAAAATATTGATACAACCAATATAAAATATTGGTACAACCAATATAAATTACTGGTACAACCAATATAAAATACTGGTACAACCAATATAACATACTGGTACAACCAATATAAAATATTGGTACAACCAATATAAAATATTGGTACAACCAATATAAAATATTGGTACAACCAATATAAAATACTGGTACAACCAATATAAAATATTGGTACAACCAATATAAAATATTGGTACAACCAATATAAAATACTGGTACAACCAATATAAAATACTGGTACAACCAATATAAAATATTGGTACAACCAATATAAAATACTGGTACAACCAATATAAAATATTGGTACAACCAATATAAATTACTGGTACAACCAATATAAAATACTGGTACAACCAATATAAAATATTGGTACAACCAATATAAAATATTGATACAACCAATATAAAATATTGGTACAACCAATATAAATTACTGGTACAACCAATATAAATTACAGGTACAACCAATATAAAATACTGGTTTAACCAATATAAAATATTGGTACAACCAATATAAATTACAGGTACAACCAATATAAAATATTGGTACAACCAATATAAAATACTGGTACAACCAATATAAAATACTGGTACAACCAATATAAAATATTGATACAACCAATATAAAATATTGGTACAACCAATATAAAATACTGGTACAGCCAATATAAATTACTGGTACAACCAATATAAAATACTGGTTTAACCAATATAAAATATTGGTACAACCAATATAAATTACAGGTACAACCAATATAAAATATTGGTACAACCAATATAAAATACTGGTACAACCAATATAAAATACTGGTACAACCAATATAAAATATTGGTACAACCAATATAAAATACTGGTACAACCAATATAAATTACTGGTACAACCAATATAAAATATTGGTACAACCAATATAAATTACTGGTACAACCAATATAAATTACTGGTACAACCAATATAAAATATTGGTACAACCAATATAAATTACTGGTACAAACAATATAAATTACTGGTACAACCAATATAAAATACTGGTACAACCAATATAAATTACTGGTACAAACAATATAAAATACTGGTACAACCAATATAAATTACTGGTACAAACAATATAAATTACTGGTACAACCAATATAAAATACTGGTACGACCAATATAAATTACTGGTACAACCAATATAAAATACTGGTACAACCAATATAAAATACTGGTACAACCAATATAAATTACTGGTACAACCAATATAAAATATTGGTACAACCAATATAAATTACTGGTACAACCATTATAAAATACTGGTACAACCAATATAACAATATAAAATACTGGTACAACCAATATAACAATATAAAATACTGGTACAACCAATATAACAATATAAAATACTGGTACAACCATTATAAATTACTGGTACAACCAATATAAAATATTGGTACAACCAATATAAAATACTGGTACAACTAAACATTTATTTGAAATAAGATATATTGCGTGTGGCTGAGTTGGTAGAGAATTGGATTCGTAATCGTGAGGTTGTGAGTTCGATTCCCGGACCGGGTGATGCGTTATGTCTCTGGGCAAGGCACTTTATTTCACGTTGCTCCTTCTACCTGGAGTTGCGACCGATAGATATTATTAGCAATTGGAAAGACCAATGGAAACATTATTTCCTCGGTCCGATTTGATGAAAGTCGATCGACTGTCATCGCTATTGCAAAGATTTCGAAACTTTCTTCAAGCCTGTTAACAATATATAGATACGCACATATAATTTATATAACATTTATATCTCTTCTGTTTTTTGTCTTTTTGTTTGGCCAATATGAACCTAGCAACATGTCACCTTTATACATACCCAATATCATTTGTTTAGTATGGATATCACCGGTCCGGTCTCTACTGTCCACTGGCTATTGCTATTGGTAATCTACTAAACTACTTGTATTTATATGAACTACATAAGGGTAACGTCTTCTTCTTTTTGTCAAACACACACACACACACACACACACACACACACACACACACACACACACACACACAACCACACACACACACACACACACACACACACACACACACACACACACTCTCACGCACACACACACTCTCGCTCTCCCTCTCTCTCTCTCTATATATATATATCTATATAAACACACGGCGTTCCCTCTTCTCTCTATCTATGTACATGTCTCTCGTTTGGCACTTCCCCTCTCTATATAAAAGGAGTGTGACGGTTGGAGGGACGGATGGACGGACACAGCGTTCTTATTATAGTATAGATCATGTGACTACTGACATAAAATTTATTTTCTTGCTTCATTCAGTAATACACTGTGTACAAAGGGAGGGGGTGAGTAGCAAACTCTATAGGACATAATTATATAGAGAAACTGACGAATGAATGAAGTTTCAACTAATATGCAAATGATGTATAAATGTTTAGGAAATTAAAAACATTCTTTTTTTTTCAGAACGAAATGAATAAACTCATAGCCAAAACTGTGAATTAAGTTTAAACAAAAGCGAGAGAAAGTTGAGTCCCGACAAAGGATAACAAAGGATTGAATGGAGGCTGTGGAGTTGAATTAATTCCGTCATAAATTATAGATTGGAATGAAAACAAATACATCTGCCTACATGTTTATTTTCTTTTGTCAAATTGTTGAAAATCACTTGTTTGGAATCAGTTTAATATATTCAAAAAATATAGTCCAAGAAAACGACTTTATGAATATTTATCAGTAAAACCTCCCATGCAAAACCAATCATTAAAAATGGTGGTTGACCAAGATGAAAGTCGTCGACGAAATGTAAAATATAAATTTGCGGTGTTGATTTAAAGACTTCAATGTTGTATACATTGTTGTTATTATACCTAAATCGACTAGGAGATTTATTTGGCAGTCAGTAATAAATAATTTCAGTATTATTGATTTGACTAAATAGATGTTTTTACGTCACTTCTGCCATAAACACGGACACTGCCACACTTAACACACAGAAGTGATGCATATCTAAATAAATGGATTTGGCCGACTACATTCTTTTACGTGCCGGTTACCGGTGAGGCCTTTATTATCATATTGCTCAATTGCTCCTTTGCTGAGCAAAAAAAAAAAAATGGAGGACTGCATCTCGCCAGATGAAAGTATCTTGTTAGGGGAAATGGTTGATGCAGCGGGTATTGCTGGCTCTTTACCAGGGTATTGGTTTCACCATCTTGTCCACGGGACGCATCTGAGATATACCGCTAAGTCAGAGGAGTGGAGTCCACTCTTACCTATCCACTTCATTAAATCATTGTTTTCACTCCTCTCTTTTTTACAGTTTTCTTACTTATTATTCGAAATCACATTTTAAACCGCTTTTTTAAAATAATTTACCATTCTATCGAACGTTTGGCAAATATTTGAAACAAATATCAACACAGATACTTCATGACAGTAACAACTGACATAATGTAAAATATCAACACAGATACAATACGATTCTAACAACTGGCATACTGTAAAATATCAACACAGATACAATACGACTGTAACAACTGACATACTGTAAAATATCAACACAGATACAATACGACTCTAACAACTGACATACTGTAAAATATCAACACAGATACAATACGTCTGTAACAACTGACATAATGTAAAATATCAACACAGATACAATACGACTGTAACAACTGACATAATGTAAAATATCAACACAGATACAATACGACTCTAACAACTGACATACTGTAAAATATCAACATAGATACAATACGACTCTAACAACTGACATAATGTAAAATATCAACACAGATACAATACGACTGTAACAACTGACATGCTGTAAAATATCAACACAGATACAATACGACTGTAACAACTGACATACTGTAAAATATCAACATAGATACAATACGACTGTAACAACTGACATAATGTAAAATATCAACATAGATACAATACGACTGTAACAACTGACATACTGTAAAATATCAACATAGATACAATACGACTCTAACAACTGACATAATGTAAAATATCAACACAGATACAATACGACTGTAACAACTGACATACTGTAAAATATCAACATAGATACAATACGACTCTAACAACTGACATAATGTAAAATATCAACATAGATACAATACGACTGTAACCACTGACATACTGTAAAATATCAACATAGATACAATACGACTGTAACAAGTGACATAATGTAAAATATCAACATAGATACAATACGACTGTAACAACTGACATAATGTAAAATATCAACATAGATACAATACGACTGTAACAACTGACATACTGTAAAATATCAACATAGATACAATACGACTCTAACAACTGACATAATGTAAAATATCAACATAGATACAATACGACTGTAACAACTGACATACTGTAAAATATCAACATAGATACAATACGACTGTAACAACTGAGATAATGTAAAATATCAACACAGATACAATACGACTGTAACAACTGACATACGGTAAAATATCAACATAGATACAATACGACTGTAACAACTGACATACTGTAAAATATCAACACAGATACAATACGACTGTAACAACTGACATAATGTAAAATATCAACATAGATACAATACGACTGTAACAACTGACATACTGTAAAATATCAACACAGATACAATACGACTGTAACAACTGACATAATGTAGAATATCAACACAGATACAATACGACTGTAACAACTGACATACTGTAAAATATCAACATAGATACAATACGACTGTAACAAATGACATAATGTAAAATATCAACACAGATACAATACGACTGTAACAACTGACATAATGTAAAATATCAACATAGATACAATACGACTGTAACAACTGACATACTGTAAAATATCAACACAGATACAATACGACTGTAACAACTGACATAATGTAAAATATCAACACAGATACAATACGACTGTAACAACTGACATAATGTAAAATATCAACATAGATACAATACGACTGTAACAACTGACATACTGTAAAATATCAACATAGATACAATACGACTGTAACAACTGACATAATGTAAAATATCAACATAGATACAATACGACTGTAACAACTGACGTAATGTAAAATATCAACACAGATACAATACGACTGTAACAACTGACATAATGTAAAATATCAACACAGATACAATACGAATGTAACAACTGACATACTGTAAAATATCAACACAGATACAATACGACTGTAACAACTGACATACTATAGAATATCAACACAGATACAATACGACTGTAACAACTGACATAATGTAAAATATATACACAGATACAATACGACTGTAACAACTGACATACTGTAAAATATCAACACAGATACAATACGACTGTAACAACTGACATAATGTAAAATATCAACACAGATACAATACGACTGTAACAGCTGACATAATGTAAAATATCAACATAGATACAATACGACTGTAACAACTGACATAATGTAAAATATCAACACAGATACAATACGGCTGTAACAGCTGACATAATGTAAAATATCAACATAGATACAATACGACTGTAACAACTGACATACTGTAAAATATCAACACAGATACAATACGACTGTAACAACTGACATACTGTAAAATATCAACATAGATACAATACGACTGTAACAACTGACATGATGTAAAATATCAACACAGATACAATACGACTGTAACAACTGACATACTGTAAAATATCAACACAGATACAATACGACTGTAACAACTGACATAATGTAAAATATCAACATAGATACAATACGACTGTAACAACTGACATAATGTAAAATATCAACATAGATACAATACGACTGTAACAACTGACATAATGTAAAATATCAACACAGATAAAATACGACTGTAACAACTGACATAATGTAAAATATAAACACAGATACAATACGACTGTAACAACTGACATAATGTAAAATATCAACACAGATAAAATACGACTGTAACAACTGACATAATGTAAAATATCAACATAGATACAATACGACTGTAACAACTGACATAATGTAGAATATCAACATAGATACAATACGACTGTAACAACTGACATAATGTAGCATATCAACATAGATACAATACGACTGTAACAACTGACATAATGTAGAATATCAACATAGATACAAAACGACCGTAACAACTGACATAATGTAAAATATCAACACAGATACAATACGACTGTAACAGCTGACATAATGTAAAATATCAACATAGATACAATACGACTGTAACAACTGACATACTGTAAAATATCAACATAGATACAATACGACTCTAACAACTGACATACTGAAAAATATCAACACAGATACAATACGACTGTAACAACTGACATAATGTAAAATATCAACACAGATACAATACGACTGTAACAACTGACATAATGTAAAATATCAACATAGATACAATACGACTGTAACAACTGACATAATGTAGAATATCAACATAGATACAATACGACTGTAACAACTGACATAATGTAGAATATCAACATAGATACAATACGACTGTAACAACTGACATAATGTAGAATATCAACATAGATACAATACGACTGTAACAACTGACATACTGTAAAATATCAACATAGATACAATACGACTGTAACAACTGACATAATGTAGAATATCAACACAGATACAATACGACTGTAACAACTGACATAATGTAGAATATCAACACAGATACAATACGACTGTAACAACTGACATACTGTAAAATATCAACATAGATACAATACGACTGTAACAACTGACATAATGTAAAATATCAACATAGTTTACAATACGACTGTAACAACTGACATAATGTAGAATATCAACACAGATACAATACGACTGTAACAACTGACATAATGTAAAATATCAACACAGATACAATACGACTGTAACAACTGACATACTGTAAAATATCAACACAGATACAATACGACTGTAACAACTGACATACTGTAACATATCAACATAGATACAATACGACTGCAACAACTGACATACTGTAAAATAGCAACACAGATACAATACGACTGTAACAACTGACATACTGTAAAATATCAACCTAGATACAATACGACTCTAACAACTGACATACTGTAAAATATCAACACAGATACAATACGACTGTAACAACTGACATAATGTAAAATATCAACATAGATACAATACGACTGTAACAACTGACATACTGTAAAATATCAACACAGATACAATACGACTGTAACAACTGACATAATGTAAAATATCAACACAGATACAATACGACTGTAACAACTGACATAATGTAAAATATCAACATAGATACAATACGACTGTAACAACTGACATACTGTGAAATATCAACACAGATACAATACGACTGTAACAACTGACATAATGTAAAATATCAACACAGATACAATACGACTGTAACAACTGACATAATGTAAAATATCAACATAGATACAATACGACTGTAACAACTGACATACTGTAAAATATCAACATAGATACAATACGACTGTAACAACTGACATAATGTAAAATATCAACATAGATACAATACGACTGTAACAACTAACGTAATGTAAAATATCAACACAGATACAATACGACTGTAACAACTGACATAATGTAAAATATCAACACAGATACAATACGAATGTAACAACTGACATACTGTAAAATATCAACACAGATACAATACGACTGTAACAACTGACATAATGTAAAATATATACACAGATACAATACGACTGTAACAACTGACATACTGTAAAATATCAACACAGATACAATACGACTGTAACAACTGACATAATGTAAAATATCAACACAGATACAATACGACTGTAACAGCTGACATAATGTAAAATATCAACATAGATACAATACGACTGTAACAACTGACATAATGTAAAATATCAACACAGATACAATACGGCTGTAACAGCTGACATAATGTAAAATATCAACATAGATACAATACGACTGTAACAACTGACATACTGTAAAATATCAACACAGATACAATACGACTGTAACAACTGACATACTGTAAAATATCAACATAGATACAATACGACTGTAACAACTGACATGATGTAAAATATCAACACAGATACAATACGACTGTAACAACTGACATACTGTAAAATATCAACACAGATACAATACGACTGTAACAACTGACATAATGTAAAATATCAACATAGATACAATACGACTGTAACAACTGACATAATGTAAAATATCAACATAGATACAATACGACTGTAACAACTGACATAATGTAAAATATCAACACAGATAAAATACGACTGTAACAACTGACATAATGTAAAATATAAACACAGATACAATACGACTGTAACAACTGACATAATGTAAAATATCAACACAGATAAAATACGACTGTAACAACTGACATAATGTAAAATATCAACATAGATACAATACGACTGTAACAACTGACATAATGTAGAATATCAACATAGATACAATACGACTGTAACAACTGACATACTGTAAAATATCAACATAGATACAATACGACTCTAACAACTGACATACTGAAAAATATCAACACAGATACAATACGACTGTAACAACTGACATACTGTAAAATATCAACATAGATACAATACGACTGTAACAACTGACATAATGTAAAATATCAACACAGATACAATACGACTGTAACAACTGACATAATGTAAAATATCAACATAGATACAATACGACTGTAACAACTGACATAATGT
Organism: Eledone cirrhosa; assembly: GCA_964016885.1. NCBI lineage: Eukaryota > Metazoa > Mollusca > Cephalopoda > Octopoda > Eledonidae > Eledone > Eledone cirrhosa. Next base: position 39,541,346 of record OZ024755.1, read on the forward strand.
AGAATATCAACATAGATACAATACGACTGTAACAACTGACATAACGTAGAATATCAACATAGATACAATACGACTGTAACAACTGACATAATGTAGAATATCAACATAGATACAATACGACTGTAACAACTGACATACTGTAAAATATCAACATAGATACAATACGACTGTAACAACTGACATAATGTAGAATATCAACACAGATACAATACGACTGTAACAACTGACATAATGTAGAATATCAACACAGATACAATACGACTGTAACAACTGACATACTGTAAAATATCAACATAGATACAATACGACTGTAACAACTGACATAATGTAAAATATCAACATAGTTTACAATACGACTGTAACAACTGACATAATGTAGAATATCAACACAGATACAATACGACTGTAACAACTGACATAATGTAAAATATCAACACAGATACAATACGACTGTAACAACTGACATACTGTAAAATATCAACACAGATACAATACGACTGTAACAACTGACATACTGTAACATATCAACATAGATACAATACGACTGTAACAACTGACATACTGTAAAATAGCAACACAGATACAATACGACTGTAACAACTGACATACTGTAAAATATCAACCTAGATACAATACGACTCTAACAACTGACATACTGTAAAATATCAACACAGATACAATACGACTGTAACAACTGACATAATGTAAAATATCAACATAGATACAATACGACTGTAACAACTGACATACTGTAAAATATCAACACAGATACAATACGACTGTAACAACTGACATAATGTAAAATATCAACACAGATACAATACGACTGTAACAACTGACATAATGTAAAATATCAACATAGATACAATACGACTGTAACAACTGACATACTGTAAAATATCAACACAGATACAATACGACTGTAACAACTGAGATAATGTAAAATATCAACACAGATACAATACGAATGTAACAACTGACATACTGTAAAATATCAACACAGATACAATACGACTGTAACAACTGAGATAATGTAAAATATCAACACAGATACAATACGACTGTAACAACTGACATAATGTAAAATATCAACATAGATACAATACGACTGTAACAACTGACATACTGTAAAATATCAACACAGATACAATACGACTGTAACAACTGACATAATGTAAAATATCAACACAGATACAATACGACTGTAACAGCTGACATAATGTAAAATATCAACATAGATACAATACGACTGTAACAACTGACATAATGTAAAATATCAACACAGATACAATACGACTGTAACAGCTGACATAATGTAAAATATCAACATAGATACAATACGACTGTAACAACTGACATACTGTAAAATATCAACTTAGATACAATACGACTGTAACAACTGACATACTGTAAAATATCAACACAGATACAATATGACTGTAACAACTGACATACTGTAAAATATCAACACAGATACAATACGACTGTAACAACTGACATACTGTAAAATATCAACATAGATACAATACGACTGTAACAACTGACATGATGTAAACTATCAACACAGATACAATACGACTGTAACAACTGACATACTGTAAAATATCAACACAGATACAATACGACTGTAACAACTGACATAATGTAGAATATCAACACAGATAAAATACGACTGTAACAACTGACATAATGTAAAATATCAACATAGATACAATACGACTGTAACAATGACATACTGTAAAATATCAACTTAGATACAATACGACTGTAACAACTGACATAATGTAAAATATCAACACAGATACAATACGACTGTAACAGCTGACATAATGTAAAATATCAACATAGATACAATACGACTGTAACAACTGACATACTGTAAAATATCAACACAGATACAATACGACTGTAACAACTGACATACTGTAAAATATCAACACAGATACAATACGACTGTAACAACTGACATAATGTAGAATATCAACACAGATACAATACGACTGTAACAACTGACATAATGTAAAATATCAACATAGATACAATACGACTGTAACAACTGACATAATGTAGAATATCAACATAGATACAATACGACTGTAATAACTGACATACTGTAAAATATCAACATAGATACAATACGACTGTAACAACTGACATAATGTAGAATATCAACACAGATACAATACGACTGTAACAACTGACATAATGTAGAATATCAACATAGATACAATACGACTGTAACAACTGACATAATGTAGAATATCAACATAGATACAATACGACTGTAACAACTGACATACTGTAAAATATCAACATATATACAATACGACTGTAACAACTGACATACTGTAGAATATCAACACAGATACAATACGACTGTAACAACTGACATAATGTAGAATATCAACACAGATACAATACGACTGTAACAACTGACATACTGTAAAATATCAACATAGATACAATACGACTGTAACAACTGACATAATGTAAAATATCAACATAGTTTACAATACGACTGTAACAACTGACATAATGTAGAATATCAACACAGATACAATACGACTGTAACAACTGACATAATGTAAAATATCAACACAGATACAATACGACTGTAACAACTGACATACTGTAAAATATCAACACAGATACAATACGACTGTAACAACTGACATACTGTAACATATCAACATAGATACAATACGACTGTAACAACTGACATACTGTAAAATAGCAACACAGATACAATACGACTGTAACAACTGACATACTGTAAAATATCAACCTAGATACAATACGACTCTAACAACTGACATACTGTAAAATATCAACACAGATACAATACGACTGTAACAACTGACATAATGTAAAATATCAACATAGATACAATACGACTGTAACAACTGACATACTGTAAAATATCAACACAGATACAATACGACTGTAACAACTGACATAATGTAAAATATCAACACAGATACAATACGACTGTAACAACTGACATAATGTAAAATATCAACATAGATACAATACGACTGTAACAACTGACATACTGTAAAATATCAACACAGATACAATACGACTGTAACAACTGAGATAATGTACAATATCAACACAGATACAATACGAATGTAACAACTGACATACTGTAAAATATCAACACAGATACAATACGACTGTAACAACTGACATAATGTAGAATATCAACACAGATACAATACGACTGTAACAACTGACATAATGTAAAATATCAACACAGATACAATACGACTGTAACAACTGACATACTGTAAAATATCAACACAGATACAATACGACTGTAACAACTGACATAATGTAAAATATCAACACAGATACAATACGACTGTAACAGCTGACATAATGAAAAATATCAACATAGATACAATACGACTGTAACAACTGACATAATGTAAAATATCAACACAGATACAATACGACTGTAACAACTGACATACTGTAAAATATCAACACAGATACAATACGACTGTAACAACTGACATACTGTAAAATATCAACATAGATACAATACGACTGTAACAACTGACATGATGTAAAATATCAACACAGATACAATACGACTGTAACAACTGACATACTGTAAAATATCAACACAGATACAATACGACTGTAACAACTGACATAATGTAGAATATCAACACAGATAAAATACGACTGTAACAACTGACATAATGTAAAATATCAACATAGATACAATACGACTGTAACAATGACATACTGTAAAATATCAACTTAGATACAATACGACTGTAACAACTGACATAATGTAAAATATCAACACAGATACAATACGACTGTAACAGCTGACATAATGTAAAATATCAACATAGATACAATACGACTGTAACAACTGACATACTGTAAAATATCAACACAGATACAATACGACTGTAACAACTGACATACTGTAAAATATCAACACAGATACAATACGACTGTAACAACTGACATAATGTAGAATATCAACACAGATACAATACGACTGTAACAACTGACATAATGTAAAATATCAACATAGATACAATACGACTGTAACAACTGACATAATGTAGAATATCAACATAGATACAATACGACTGTAATAACTGACATACTGTAAAATATCAACATAGATACAATACGACTGTAACAACTGACATACTGTAAAATATCAACATAGATACAATATGACTGTAACAACTGACATAATGTAAAATATCAACATAGATTACAATACGACTGTAACAAATTACATAATGTAGAATATCAACACAGATACAATACGACTGTAACAACTGACATAATGTAAAATATCAACACAGATACAATACGACTGTAACAACTGACATACTGTAAAATATCAACACAGATACAATACGACTGTAACAACTGACATACTGTAAAATATCAACATAGATACAATACGACTGTAACAACTGACATACTGTAAAATAGCAACACAGATACAATACGACTGTAACAACTGACATACTGTAAAATATCAACATAGATACAATACGACTCTAACAACTGACATACTGTAAAATATCAACACAGATACAATACGACTGTAACAACTGACATAATGTAAAATATCAACATAGATACAATACGACTGTAACAACTGACATACTGTAAAATATCAACACAAATACAATACGACTGTAACAACTGACATAATGTAAAATATCAACACAGATACAATACGACTGTAACAACTGACATAATGTAAAATATCAACATAGATACAATACGACTGTAACAACTGACATAATGTAGAATATCAACACAGATACAATACGACTGTAACAACTGACATAATGTAGAATATCAACACAGATACAATATGACTGTAACAACAGACATAATGTAGAATATCAACACAGATACAATACGACTCTAACAATGACATACTGTAAAATATCAACATAGATACAATACGACTGTAACAACTGACATAATGTAAAATATCAACATAGATACAATACGACTCTAACAACTGACATACTGTAAAATATCAACACAGATACTTCATGACTGTAACAACTGACATAATGTCAAATATCAACATAGATACAATACGACTGTAACAACTGACATAATGTAGAATATCAACACAGATACTTCATGACTGTAACAACTGACATACTGTAAAATATCAACACAGATACAATACGACTGTAACAACTGACATAATGTAGAATATCAACATAGATACAATACGACTGTAACAACTGACATAATGTAAAATATCAACACAGATACTTCATGACTGTAACAACTGACATAATGTAAAATATCAACATAGATACAATACGACTGTAACAACTGACATACTGTAAAATATCAACACAGATACAATACGACTGTAACAACTGACATACTGTAAAATATCAACACAGATACAATACGACTGTAACAACTGACATAATGTAAAATATCAACACAGATACTTCATGACTGTAACAACTGACATAATGTAAAATATCAACATAGATACAATACGACTGTAACAACTGACATACTGTAAAATATCAACACAGATACAATACGACTGTAACAACTGACATACTGTAAAATATCAACACAGATACAATACGACTGTACCAACTGACATAATGTAGAATATCAACATAGATACAATACGACTGTAACAACTGACATAATGTAGAATATCAACACAGATACAATACGACTGTAACAACTGACATAATGTAAAATATCAACATAGATACAATACGACTGTAACAACTGACATAATGTAGAATACCAACATAGATACAATACGACTCTAACAATGACATACTGTAAAATATCAACATAGATACAATACGACTGTAACAACTGACATAATGTAAAATATCAACATAGATACAATACGACTGTAACAACTGACATAATGTAGAATATCAACATAGATACAATACGACTGTAACAACTGACATAATGTAAAATATCAACATAGATACAATACGACTGTAACAACTGACATACTGTAAAATATCAACATAGATACAATACGACTCTAACAATGACATACTGTAAAATATCAACATAGATACAATACGACTGTAACAACTGACATACTGTAAAATATCAACACAGATACAATACGACTGTAACAACTGACATACTGTAAAATATCAACACAGATACAATACGACTGTAACAACTGACATAATGTAGAATATCAACATAGATACAATACGACTGTAACAACTGACATACTGTAAAATATCAACATAGATACAATACGACTGTAACAACTGACATAATGTAGAATATCAACACAGATACAATACGACTGTAACAACTGACATAATGTAGAATATCAACACAGATACAATACGACTGTAACAACTGACATAATGTAAAAAATTCAACATAGATACAATACGACTCTAACAACTGACATAATGTAAAATAACAACATAGATACAATACGACTGTAACAACTGAGATAATGTAAAATATCAACATAGATACAATACGACTGTAACAACTGACATAATGTAGAATATCAACACAGATACAATACGACTGTAACAACTGACATAATGTAGAATATCAACACAGATACAATATGACTGTAACAACAGACATAATGTAGAATATCAACACAGATACAATACGACTCTAACAATGACATACTGTAAAATATCAACATAGATACAATACGACTGTAACAACTGACATAATGTAAAATATCAACATAGATACAATACGACTCTAACAACTGACATACTGTAAAATATCAACACAGATACTTCATGACTGTAACAACTGACATAATGTCAAATATCAACATAGATACAATACGACTGTAACAACTGACATAATGTAGAATATCAACACAGATACAATACGACTGTAACAACTGACATAATGTAGAATATCAACACAGATACAATACGACTGTAACAACTGACATAATGTAAAAAATTCAACATAGATACAATACGACTCTAACAACTGACATAATGTAAAATAACAACATAGATACAATACGACTGTAACAACTGAGATAATGTAAAATATCAACACAGATACAATACGACTGTAACAACTGACATACTGTAAAATATCAACACAGATACAATACGACTGTAACAACTGACATACTGTAAAATATCAACATAGATACAATACGACTGTAACAACTGACATACTGTAAAATATCAACACAGATACAATACGACTGTAACAACTGACATAATGTAAAATATCAACATAGATACAATACGACTGTAACAACTGACATACTGTAAAATATCAACACAGATACAATACGACTGTAACAACTGACATACTGTAAAATATCAACATAGATACAATACGACTGTAACAACTGACATACTGTAAAATAGCAACACAGATACAATACGACTGTAACAACTGACATACTGTAAAATATCAACATAGATACAATACGACTGTAACAACTGACATACTGTAAAATATCAACACAGATACAATACGACTGTAACAACTGACATAATGTAAAATATCAACACAGATACAATACGACTGTAACAACTGACATAATGTAAAATATCAACATAGATACAATACGACTGTAACAACTGACATACTGTAAAATATCAACATAGATACAATACGACTGTAACAACTGACATAATGTAAAATATCAACATAGATACAATACGACTGTAACAACTGACGTAATGTAAAATATCAACACAGATACAATACGACTGTAACAACTGACATAATGTAAAATATCAACACAGATACAATACGAATGTAACAACTGACATACTGTAAAATATCAACACAGATACAATACGACTGTAACAACTGACATACTGTAGAATATCAACACAGATACAATACGACTGTAACAACTGACATAATGTAGAATATCAACACAGATACAATACGACTGTAACAACTGACATAATGTAAAATATCAACATAGATACAATACGACTGTAACAACTGACATAATGTAGAATACCAACATATATACAATACGACTCTAACAATGACATACTGTAAAATATCAACATAGATACAATACGACTGTAACAACTGACATAATGTAAAATATCAACATAGATACAATACGACTGTAACAACTGACATAATGTAGAATATCAACATAGATACAATACGACTGTAACAACTGACATAATGTAAAATATCAACATAGATACAATACGACTGTAACAACTGACATACTGTAAAATATCAACATAGATACAATACGACTCTAACAATGACATACTGTAAAATATCAACATAGATACAATACGACTGTAACAACTGACATACTGTAAAATATCAACACAGATACAATACGACTGTAACAACTGACATACTGTAAAATATCAACACAGATACAATACGACTGTAACAACTGACATAATGTAGAATATCAACATAGATACAATACGACTGTAACAACTGACATACTGTAAAATATCAACATAGATACAATACGACTGTAACAACTGACAAAATGTAGAATATCAACACAGATACAATACGACTGTAACAACAGACATAATGTAGAATATCAACACAGATACAGTACGACTGTAACAACTGACATAACGTAAAATATCAACATAGATACAATACGACTGTAACAACTGACATAATGTAAAATATCAACATAGATACCACACGACTCTAACAACTGACATAATGTAAAATATCAACATAGATACAATACGACTGTAACAACTGACATACTGTAAAATATCAACATAGATACAATACGACTGTAACAACTGAGATAATGTAAACTATCAACACAGATACAATACGACTGTAACAACTGACATACTGTAAAATATCAACATAGATACAATACGACTGTAACAACTGACATACTGTAAAATATCAACACAGATACAATACGACTGTAACAACTGACATAATGTAAAATATCAACATAGATACAATACGACTGTAACAACTGACATACTGTAAAATATCAACACAGATACAATACGACTGTAACAACTGACATAATGTAGAATATCAACACAGATACAATACGACTGTAACAACTGACATACTGTAAAATATCAACATAGATACAATACGACTGTAACAACTGACATACTGTAAAATAGCAACACAGATACAATACGACTGTAACAACTGACATACTGTAAAATATCAACATAGATACAATACGACTGTAACAACTGACATACTGTAAAATATCAACACAGATACAATACGACTGTAACAACTGACATAATGTAAAATATCAACACAGATACAATACGACTGTAACAACTGAAATAATGTAAAATATCAACATAGATACAATACGACTGTAACAACTGACATACTGTAAAATATCAACATAGATACAATACGACTGTAACAACTGACATAATGTAAAATATCAACATAGATACAATACGACTGTAACAACTGACGTAATGTAAAATATCAACACAGATACAATACGACTGTAACAACTGACGTAATGTAAAATATCAACACAGATACAATACGACTGTAACAACTGACATAATGTAAAATATCAACACAGATACAATACGAATGTAACAACTGACATACTGTAAAATATCAACACAGATACAATACGACTGTAACAACTGACATACTGTAGAATATCAACACAGATACAATACGACTGTAACAACTGACATAATGTAAAATATCAACACAGATACAATACGACTGTAACAACTGACATACTGTAAAATATCAACACAGATACAATACGACTGTAACAACTGACATAATGTAAAATATCAACACAGATACAATACGACTGTAACAGCTGACATAATGTAAAATATCAACATAGATACAATACGACTGTAACAACTGACATAATGTAAAATATCAACACAGATACAATACGACTGTAACAGCTGACATAATGTAAAATATCAACATAGATACAATACGACTGTAACAACTGACATACTGTAAAATATCAACATAGATACAATACGACTCTAACAACTGACATAATGTAGAATATCAACACAGATACAATACGACTGTATCAACTGACATACTGTAAAATATCAACACAGATACAATACGACTGTAACAACTGACATACTGTAAAATATCAACACAGATACAATACGACTGTAACAACTGACATACTGTAAAATATCAACATAGATACAATACGACTGTAACAACTGACATGATGTAAAATATCAACGCAGATACAATACGACTGTAACAACTGACATACTGTAAAATATCAACACAGATACAATACGACTGTAACAACTGACATACTGTAGAATATCAACACAGATACAATACGACTGTAACAACTGACATAATGTAGAATATCAACACAGATACAATACGACTGTAACAACTGACATAATGTAAAATATCAACATAGATACAATACGACTGTAACAACTGACATAATGTAGAATACCAACATATATACAATACGACTCTAACAATGACATACTGTAAAATATCAACATAGATACAATACGACTGTAACAACTGACATAATGTAAAATATCAACATAGATACAATACGACTGTAACAACTGACATAATGTAGAATATCAACATAGATACAATACGACTGTAACAACTGACATAATGTAAAATATCAACATAGATACAATACGACTGTAACAACTGACATACTGTAAAATATCAACATAGATACAATACGACTCTAACAATGACATACTGTAAAATATCAACATAGATACAATACGACTGTAACAACTGACATACTGTAAAATATCAACACAGATACAATACGACTGTAACAACTGACATACTGTAAAATATCAACACAGATACAATACGACTGTAACAACTGACATAATGTAGAATATCAACATAGATACAATACGACTGTAACAACTGACATACTGTAAAATATCAACATAGATACAATACGACTGTAACAACTGACAAAATGTAGAATATCAACACAGATACAATACGACTGTAACAACTGACATAATGTAGAATATCAACACAGATACAGTACGACTGTAACAACTGACATAACGTAAAATATCAACATAGATACAATACGACTGTAACAACTGACATAATGTAAAATATCAACATAGATACCACACGACTCTAACAACTGACATAATGTAAAATATCAACATAGATACAATACGACTGTAACAACTGACATACTGTAAAATATCAACATAGATACAATACGACTGTAACAACTGAGATAATGTAAACTATCAACACAGATACAATACGACTGTAACAACTGACATACTGTAAAATATCAACATAGATACAATACGACTGTAACAACTGACATACTGTAAAATATCAACACAGATACAATACGACTGTAACAACTGACATAATGTAAAATATCAACATAAATACAATACGACTGTAACAACTGACATACTGTAAAATATAAACACAGATACAATACGACTGTAACAACTGACATAATGTAGAATATCAACACAGATACAATACGACTGTAACAACTGACATACTGTAAAATATCAACATAGATACAATACGACTGTAACAACTGACATACTGTAAAATAGCAACACAGATACAATACGACTGTAACAACTGACATACTGTAAAATATCAACATAGATACAATACGACTGTAACAACTGACATACTGTAAAATATCAACACAGATACAATACGACTGTAACAACTGACATAATGTAAAATATCAACACAGATACAATACGACTGTAACAACTGAAATAATGTAAAATATCAACATAGATACAATACGACTGTAACAACTGACATACTGTAAAATATCAACATAGATACAATACGACTGTAACAACTGACATAATGTAAAATATCAACATAGATACAATACGACTGTAACAACTGACGTAATGTAAAATATCAACACAGATACAATACGACTGTAACAACTGACGTAATGTAAAATATCAACACAGATACAATACGACTGTAACAACTGACATAATGTAAAATATCAACACAGATACAATACGAATGTAACAACTGACATACTGTAAAATATCAACACAGATACAATACGACTGTAACAACTGACATACTGTAGAATATCAACACAGATACAATACGACTGTAACAACTGACATAATGTAAAATATCAACACAGATACAATACGACTGTAACAACTGACATACTGTAAAATATCAACACAGATACAATACGACTGTAACAACTGACATAATGTAAAATATCAACACAGATACAATACGACTGTAACAGCTGACATAATGTAAAATATCAACATAGATACAATACGACTGTAACAACTGACATAATGTAAAATATCAACACAGATACAATACGACTGTAACAGCTGACATAATGTAAAATATCAACATAGATACAATACGACTGTAACAACTGACATACTGTAAAATATCAACATAGATACAATACGACTCTAACAACTGACATAATGTAGAATATCAACACAGATACAATACGACTGTATCAACTGACATACTGTAAAATATCAACACAGATACAATACGACTGTAACAACTGACATACTGTAAAATATCAACACAGATACAATACGACTGTAACAACTGACATACTGTAAAATATCAACATAGATACAATACGACTGTAACAACTGACATGATGTAAAATATCAACGCAGATACAATACGACTGTAACAACTGACATACTGTAAAATATCAACACAGATACAATACGACTGTAACAACTGACATAATGTAGAATATCAACATAGATACAATACGACTGTAACAACTGACATAATGTAGAATATCAACATAGATACAATACGACTGTAACAACTGACATAATGTAAAATATCAACACAGATACAATACGACTGTAACAGCTGACATAATGTAAAATATCAACATAGATACAATACGACTGTAATAACTGACATACTGTAAAATATCAACATAGATACAATACGACTCTAACAACTGACATACTGTAAAATATCAACACAGATACAATACGACTGTAACAACTGACATACTGTAAAATATCAACATAGATACAATACGACTGTAACAACTGACATAATGTAAAATATCAACACAGATACAATACGACTGTAACAACTGACATAATGTAAAATATCAACATAGATACAATACGACTGTAACAACTGACATAATGTAGAATATCAACATAGATACAATACGACTGTAACAACTGACATAATGTAGAATATCAACATAGATACAATACGACTGTAACAACTGACATAATGTAGAATATCAACATAGATACAATACGACTGTAACAACTGACATACTGTAAAATATCAACATAGATACAATACGACTGTAACAACTGACATAATGTAGAATATCAACACAGATACAATACGACTGTAACAACTGACATAATGTAGAATATCAACACAGATACGATACGACTGTAACAACTGACATACTGTAAAATATCAACATAGATTACAATACGACTGTAACAACTGACATAATGTAGAATATCAACACAGATACAATACGACTGTAACAACTGACATAATGTAAAATATCAACACAGATACAATACGACTGTAACAACTGACATACTGTAAAATATCAACACAGATACAATACGACTGTAACAACTGACATACTGTAAAATATCAATATAGATACAATACGACTGTAACAACTGACATACTGTAAAATAGCAACACAGATACAATACGACTGTAACAACTGACATACTGTAAAATATCAACCTAGATACAATACGACTCTAACAACTGACATACTGTAAAATATCAACACAGATACAATACGACTGTAACAACTGACATAATGTAAAATATCAACATAGATACAATACGACTGTAACAACTGACATACTGTAAAATATCAACACAGATACAATACGACTGTAACAACTGACATAATGTAAAATATCAACATAGATACAATACGACTGTAACAACTGACATACTGTAAAATATCAACACAGATACAATACGACTGTAACAACTGAGATAATGTAAAATATCAACACAGATACAATACGAATGTAACAACTGACATACCGTAAAATATCAACACAGATACAATACGACTGTAACAACTGACATACTGTAGAATATCAACACAGATACAATACGACTGTAACAACTGACATAATGTAAAATATCAACACAGATACAATACGACTGTAACAACTGACATACTGTAAAATATCAACACAGATACAATACGACTGTAACAACTGACATAATGTAAAATATCAACACAGATACAATACGACTGTAACAGCTGACATAATGTAAAATATCAACATAGATACAATACGACTGTAACAACTGACATAATGTAAAATATCAACACAGATACAATACGACTGTAACAGCTGACATAATGTAAAATATCAACATAGATACAATACGACTGTAACAACTGACATACTGTAAAATATCAACATAGATACAATACGACTGTAACAACTGACATACTGTAAAATATCAACACAGATACAATACGACTGTAACAACTGACATACTGTAAAATATCAACACAGATACAATACGACTGTAACAACTGACATACTGTAAAATATCAACATAGATACAATACGACTGTAACAACTGACATGATGTAAAATATCAACACAGATACAATACGACTGTAACAACTGACATACTGTAAAATATCAACACAGATACAATACGACTGCAACAACTGACATAATGTAGAATATCAACATAGATAAAATACGACTGTAACAACTGACATACTGTAAAATATCAACATAGATACAATACGACTGTAACAACTGACATAATGTAGAATATCAACACAGATACAATACGACTGTAACAACTGACATAATGTAGAATATCAACACAGATACAATACGACTGTAACAACTGACATACTGTAAAATATCAACATAGATACAATACGACTGTAACAACTGACATAATGTAAAATATCAACATAGATTACAATACGACTGTAACAACTGACATAATGTAGAATATCAACACAGATACAATACGACTGTAACAACTGACATAATGTAAAATATCAACACAGATACAATACGACTGTAACAACTGACATACTGTAAAATATCAACACAGATACAATACGACTGTAACAACTGACATACTGTAAAATATCAACATAGATACAATACGACTGTAACAACTGACATACTGTAAAATAGCAACACAGATACAATACGACTGTAACAACTGACATACTGTAAAATATCAACATAGATACAATACGACTCTAACAACTGACATACTGTAAAATATCAACACAGATACAATACGACTGTAACAACTGACATAATGTAAAATATCAACATAGATACAATACGACTGTAACAACTGACATACTGTAAATATCAACACAGATACAATACGACTGTAACAACTGACATAATGTAAAATATCAACACAGATACAATACGACTGTAACAACTGACATAATGTAAAATATCAACATAGATACAATACGACTGTAACAACTGACATAATGTAGAATATCAACACAGATACAATACGACTGTAACAACTGACATAATGTAGAATATCAACACAGATACAATATGACTGTAACAACAGTCATAATGTAGAATATCAACACAGATACAATACGACTCTAACAATGACATTCTGTAAAATATCAACATAGATACAATACGACTGTAACAACTGACATAATGTAAAATATCAACATAGATACAATACGACTCTAACAACTGACATACTGTAAAATATCAACACAGATACTTCATGACTGTAACAACTGACATAATGTAAAATATCAACATAGATACAATACGACTGTAACAACTGACATAATGTAGAATATCAACACAGATACTTCATGACTGTAACAACTGACATACTGTAAAATATCAACACAGATACAATACGACTGTAACAACTGACATAATGTAGAATATCAACATAGATACAATACGACTGTAACAACTGACATAATGTAAAATATCAACACAGATACTTCATGACTGTAACAACTGACATGATGTAAAATATCAACATAGATACAATACGACTGTAACAACTGACATACTGTAAAATATCAACACAGATACAATACGACTGTAACAACTGACATACTGTAAAATATCAACACAGATACAATACGACTGTAACAACTGACATAATGTAAAATATCAACACAGATACTTCATGACTGTAATAACTGACATAATGTAAAATATCAACATAGATACAATACGACTGTAACAACTGACATACTGTAAAATATCAACACAGATACAATACGACTGTAACAACTGACATACTGTAAAATATCAACACAGATACAATACGACTGTAACAACTGACATAATGTAGAATATCAACATAGATACAATACGACTCTAACAATGACATACTGTAAAATATCAACATAGATACAATACGACTGTAACAACTGACATACTGTAAAATATCAACATAGATACAATACGACTGTAACAACTGACATAATGTAGAATATCAACATAGATACAATACGACTGTAACAACTGACATAATGTAAAATATCAACATAGATACAATACGACTGTAACAACTGACATACTGTAAAATAGCAACATAGATACAATACGACTCTAACAATGACATACTGTAAAATATCAACATAGATACAATACGACTGTAACAACTGACATAATGTAGAATATCAACACAGATACAATACGACTGTAACAACTGACATAATGTAGAATATCAACACAGATACAATACGACTGTAACAACTGACATACTGTAAAATATCAACATAGATACAATACGACTGTAACAACTGACATAATGTAAAATATCAACATAGATTACAATACGACTGTAACAACTGACATAATGTAGAATATCAACACAGATACAATACGACTGTAACAACTGACATAATGTAAAATATCAACACAGATACAATACGACTGTAACAACTGACATACTGTAAAATATCAACACAGATACAATACGACTGTAACAACTGACATACTGTAAAATATCAACATAGATACAATACGACTGTAACAACTGACATACTGTAAAATAGCAACACAGATACAATACGACTGTAACAACTGACATACTGTAAAATATCAACATAGATACAATACGACTCTAACAACTGACATACTGTAAAATATCAACACAGATACAATACGACTGTAACAACTGACATAATGTAAAATATCAACATAGATACAATACGACTGTAACAACTGACATACTGTAAATATCAACACAGATACAATACGACTGTAACAACTGACATAATGTAAAATATCAACACAGATACAATACGACTGTAACAACTGACATAATGTAAAATATCAACATAGATACAATACGACTGTAACAACTGACATAATGTAGAATATCAACACAGATACAATACGACTGTAACAACTGACATAATGTAGAATATCAACACAGATACAATATGACTGTAACAACAGTCATAATGTAGAATATCAACACAGATACAATACGACTCTAACAATGACATTCTGTAAAATATCAACATAGATACAATACGACTGTAACAACTGACATAATGTAAAATATCAACATAGATACAATACGACTCTAACAACTGACATACTGTAAAATATCAACACAGATACTTCATGACTGTAACAACTGACATAATGTAAAATATCAACATAGATACAATACGACTGTAACAACTGACATAATGTAGAATATCAACACAGATACTTCATGACTGTAACAACTGACATACTGTAAAATATCAACACAGATACAATACGACTGTAACAACTGACATAATGTAGAATATCAACATAGATACAATACGACTGTAACAACTGACATAATGTAAAATATCAACACAGATACTTCATGACTGTAACAACTGACATAATGTAAAATATCAACATAGATACAATACGACTGTAACAACTGACATACTGTAAAATATCAACACAGATACAATACGACTGTAACAACTGACATACTGTAAAATATCAACACAGATACAATACGACTGTAACAACTGACATAATGTAAAATATCAACACAGATACTTCATGACTGTAATAACTGACATAATGTAAAATATCAACATAGATACAATACGACTGTAACAACTGACATACTGTAAAATATCAACACAGATACAATACGACTGTAACAACTGACATACTGTAAAATATCAACACAGATACAATACGACTGTAACAACTGACATAATGTAGAATATCAACATAGATACAATACGACTCTAACAATGACATACTGTAAAATATCAACATAGATACAATACGACTGTAACAACTGACATACTGTAAAATATCAACATAGATACAATACGACTGTAACAACTGACATAATGTAGAATATCAACATAGATACAATACGACTGTAACAACTGACATAATGTAAAATATCAACATAGATACAATACGACTGTAACAACTGACATACTGTAAAATAGCAACATAGATACAATACGACTCTAACAATGACATACTGTAAAATATCAACATAGATACAATACGACTGTAACAACTGACATACTGTAAAATATCAACACAGATACAATACGACTGTAACAACTGACATACTGTAAAATATCAACACAGATACAATACGACTGTAACAACTGACATAATGTAGAATATAAACATAGATACAATACGACTGTAACAACTGACATACTGTAAAATATCAACATAGATACAATACGACTGTAACAACTGACATAATGTAGAATATCAACACAGATACAATACGACTGTAACAACTGACATAATGTAGAATATCAACACAGATACAATACGACTGTAACAACTGACATAACGTAAAATATCAACATAGATACAATACGACTGTGACAACTGACATAATGTAAAATATCAACATAGATACAATACGACTGTAACAACTGACATACTGTAAAATATCAACATAGATACAATACGACTCTAACAACTGACATACTGTAAAATATCAACATAGATTCAATACGACTGTAACAACTGACATAATGTAGAATATCAACATAGATACAATACGACTGTAACAACTGACATAATGTAGAATATCAACATAGATATAATACGACTGTAACAACTGACATAATGTAGGATATCAACACAGATACAATACGACTGTAACAACTGACATAATGTAGAATATCAACATAGATATAATACGACTGCAACAACTGACATAATGTAGAATATCAACACAGATACAATACGACTGTAACAACTGACATAATGTAGAATATCAACACAGATACAATACGACTGTAACAACTGACATACTGTAGAATATCAACATAGATACAATACGACTGTAACAACTGACATAATGTAAAATATCAACATAGATACAATACGACTGTAACAACTGACATACTGTAAAATATCAACATAGATACAATACGACTGTAACAACTGACACAATGTAGAATATCAACACAGATACAATACGACTGTAACAACTGACATAATGTAGAATATCAACATAGATACAATACGACTGTAACAACTGACATAATGTAGAATATCAACACAGATACAATACGACTGTAACAACTGACATACTGTAAAATATCAACACAGATACAATACGACTGTAACAACTTACATAATGTAGAATATCAACATAGATATAATACGACTGTAACAACTGACATACTGTAAAATATCAACACAGATACAATACGACTCTAACAACTGACATACTGTAAAATATTAACATAGATACAATACGACTGTAACAACTGACATACTGTAAAATATCAACATAGATACAATACGACTGTAACAACTGACATAATGTAGAATATCAACACAGATACAATACGACTGTAACAACTGACATAATGTCGAATATCAACATAGATACAATACGACTGTAACAACTGACATAATGTAGAATATCAACACAGATACAATACGACTGTAACAACTGACATACTGTAAAATATCAACACAGATACAATACGACTGTAACAACTGACATAACGTAAAATATCAACATAGATACAATACGACTGTAACAGCTGACATAATGTAGAATATCAACACAGATACAATACGACTAACAACTGACATAATGTAAAATATCAACACAGATACAATACGACTGTAACAACTGACATACTGTAAAATATCAACACAGATACAATACGACTGTAACAACTGACATACTGTAAAATATCAACATAGATACAATACGACTGTAACAACTGACATACTGTAAAATATCAACACAGATACAATACGACTGTAACAACTGACATACTGTAAAATATCAACATAGATACAATACGACTGTAACAACTGACATACTGTAAAATATCAACACAGATACAATACGACTGTAACAACTGGCATAATGTAGAATATCAACATAGATACAATACGACTGTAACAACTGACATAATGTAAAATATCAACATAGATACAATACGACTGTAACAACTGACATAATGTAAAATATCAACATAGATACAATACGACTGTAACAACTGACATAATGTAGAATATCAACATAGATACAATACGACTGTAACAACTGACATACTGTAAAATATCAACATAGATACAATACGACTGTAACAACTGACATACTGTAAAATATCAACACAGATACAATACGACTGTAACAACTGACTTAGAACACTTGAAATTAAAGTTGTTTAGTCACATTAATTAAAAGTAAAATTAATGGACTTGAATTAATGAGAATAGATATAACAACTCTCATAGCCATTTCATTTTGAAAGGGTTCGCAATTCGGTAAACTTGTGCAGGACGAACAAAGGATATTGTTCTCACGTTCAATCATGAAATATTTTTCTAATTACATGCACTTCTACCGAAGAGAGATGACAGCAATGATTCCAGCTATAATAACGAGAAAATCATGCTTTAAGTTACTAGTAGCTACAAACCACTCATTGTTCGACAGCTGAGGTGAAAGTGATTTTATTATTCACATATAAACATCGATGAACCAACGTGGGTGAAGAGTGCTCGAGCTATATATATCTAGTCGAATCCTATCCTGGGTCTTCTAGCTTTTGTTGGAGGAACCTCTCCCTGGTTGACCTCCACCACTTTCTGTTTCGTTTTGGTCATGGCAGGGATGTAGCGGTATTCACTTCACTTGGTGATTTGTTGCTAGGTGAGTCTATTTAACCAGGGAGGATGGCTGCTGAACCTGAGGAGTTCAACCGCCATTTTAACAATTCTTGTTTTTTGAGGTGCTAAGGTTTCACTTAGTTTCCTAACAGACCAAGGCCTGGCGAAGGAACCAGTTTAATAGCTGACCACTCGACCATAAAGGAAGTTTACTGGGTTACATGGTACCAGAAGCAAGCACGAGCCTGACCTGACCTTACACACACATATATATATATATATATATATAGTGGTAGAATACTGGAAGGTAATATCCGTAGTGGCAGAGCACTGAGTCCATGGGACGAGTTACGTAGTAATGGTTACACAACAGTTAGTTCACCATACCGAGAACAATTGTTTCACCTTAGCGGATCTTCAGCTCGTAATGATATGTATATATATATATATATATATATATATATATATATATATATATAATTGTTTCTACTTTTGTCAAAAGGTCAACAATTATCCAAGTATATTACTGGTACTTTATTTTATCGACCCCGTAAGGATGAAAGGCAAAGTTAACCTCGGCGGGATCTGAAGTGAGACCGTAAAGGGATGTAACTACCTTATATTTATATAATTATACGTACATATATATATATATATATATATATATATATATATATATATATATATATATATATATATATATATATATATATATATACTTATATAAATATAAGGTAGTTACGTCCCTTTACAGCCGTACTAAGAGTGAGAAATGAAATTTCGTTTCATTTTATCCATTTATCGTTTTCGGTGCGCCCGGCCGATTAACTCACTCGATATGCAAATTAGGCTGCTCAGACGTTAATATGCATAAGGAAAGTATATACTTTCAGACGTTCAATCATCTGGCAGAAAGGGCAACGATGGTTGCTAAACACTGTACGGCTTAATACCGGATGTTTGTTTACAAACAAACCGAGCATTATAATAAATGTTCGATAAATCCATACGTACATATATATATATATGTGTGTGTGCATGTATGTATATATATACATACTACTGTACGTCTGTATACATATATGTATGTACGTATACATACTTATATGTATATATATATATATATATATGAAAGAATATTTTCGAAACAGCGAGTGGGTTTGAAATTATTAGAAATGTCGCCGTATTTTGACAAAAGAAATTAAAGAAATTATTTAGCCTGATAGTGGGGTTAAAAACCCTCGGAGAAATCGAAAAAGATGAGTATTGACGTGATATACATATATATATATATATATATATAATACGATATATTAACAAATGGAAACTATATTTATAAAACCTTATTTATTTCATTATACATATTTCAAGGGCCACCAAATAAATATGGTTTTATAAATATAGTTTCCATTTGTTAATATATCGTATTTTTACTCCAATAATTTGTTGAGTGCTTTATATCAGTTATAAAAATATTTGCTTGTTGTATCCCAACAATTTAAATAGAACTTCTACATATATATATATATATATATATATATATATATATATATATATATATATATATATATATATATATATATATATATATATATATACATGTATATATGTATATTAATAAATGGAGATAACCACTCAATTTTAATTAGAAAAGATGGTTAACGAAACGTATGTAGAGTAACTGATGTGTTGATCCTTGCAGACTCTGGCTTATCTTTCAATAAACACACATACATACATACATACATACATACATACATACATACATACATACATACATACATACATACATACTTACATACATACATATATGATGGCTACCCCCTCGTTATCTAGTATGGCCATTGCACTATATACCATTATTAATAATTATTGATTAATTCTATCGTGCAATGCCTGTTCATGAAGATATTTTTTTAAAGTGAGGAAAGACTGTGCACTGAGCCAATCCCACTCTCTGAACGACAGTAGCTATAACCCGAAAAGAAGAAAAGATCAACATCATCGGTAACTACGGAGCCGCAGGTTTTATATCGGTGTTATCCCAGTTCTCTGAGTTGCCTTCACCTAGAAGAATGCCCTGACAAGGGCTAGGGGTCCTTCACTCCCAGTGGTTTAACCGCGTGATCGGGTGTCCAGCCCGACTATTTCTATGTCCCCGCACATATACATACATATGTACATGTATATACATATTTACACACTTTGGGATGGCCGTTGACTCTCAGGAGTTCTTCCGCCCTTTGTCACGTTTTGTTTTTTGTGTAGGTGTCCAAAATCACCCTCCTCACCAATTAAACCGGTTGTACTGGGTTACATGTTACCAGTAGCTCTCTTGAGTGACCTGACATATACATACATACATACATGGTGGCTGCCAACTCGTTTTCGAGTACGGCCACTACTTTATATCCATGTAGGAGAACTCCTACCGATGCGCTGAACGACTATGACTTTTTAGTCCAGCCAGCGACTTGAAAACTCTGGTACAAACACTACACTTGTGACAATTATTGACACATAGTGCTGGGCCATGGTACCATGTGACGACAAGTGCAGAGAGATCTCCAGATATAAAGCAATGCGTGTGCTGTGAAGCTTTTATAGTGAGCAAAGGCACTGCACAAAGCCAGTCCCACTCGCTTAACCAAGATGATATTTATCAAAAAGAAGAACAAGTCAACATCATTGGATACCATCAGGGTTGCAGGTGTTATATAAGAGTTTTCCTTCTCCTAGAATTCTGCCTTGACAAAAGCTAAGGGGTCATCTCTCCCGGTGATTTTGGATGGCCATTGACTCTTAAGAGGTCCTTTGCCCTTTGACAGGTTTTGTTTTTAGTCCTGCAGGATGTCCAAAGTCACCCTCCTCACCAAGAAACCTTGGTGGGGTTGCCAGTTTAGTCGCCAACGACCCGACCATGAGACAGGTACTGGGATACATGTTACCAGTAGCACCAACTGGTGACCTGACATACATACATACATACATACATACATACATACATACATACATACATACATACATACATACATACATACGTATACACACACATATACAAATACTCAAAAGAGGGGCGGGGGCGCACAGGACAAAAACAAATGGAAAAAGAACGGAAAAACGGACAGTCCGATCTGTTCCGTCAATCTCTGGAAATCACTATGGTTTCGGTATTTTTAGGTTCGTAACGTTTAGCTATAAGCTAACGTTTAGCTATATATATGGATATATATATATATATATATATATATATATATATATATATATATATATATATATATATATATATATATATATATATATATATATATATATATATATATATATATAAATATAACGTTTAGCTATATATATATATATATATATATATAAATATATATATTGTAAAGAAAACGAAAAATCAGTGATGCATCTGGATATAGTTTATTTCGTGTTACAAATGTTTCGACGGCAGGTAGCTCGAGACATGGTCCGTGTATGGATCTGGCTGATTCTACTTCTGCGGGTTCTTTCAGACACGGTGATAAAATTTGCTGCGGACATAACACCCGTGTCTGAAAGAACCCGCAGAAGTAGAATCAGCCAGATCCATACACGGACCAGACTTGAGCTACATGTCGGCGAAACATTTGTAACACGAAATAAACTATATCCAGATGCATCACTGATTTTTCGTTTTATTTATAATACCTACACTCTATTCTGATGAATATCGAGTGCTAATCTTGGCATACCGCCTACGGAAGCACCATAGCTACCATTATACATAACTATATAAATATATATATATATATATATATATATATATATATATATATATATATAAATATACATATATATATACATATATATATATATATATATATATATATATATATATATATATATATATATATATATATATATATAACGAAGGAAATGTGGTAAGGAACCAGGTGGACCATAACGCACCAAAGTACTCAATACTTAGGGTAGTAGAGTGGGTAATAGGAACCAGTAAGACCCCGACGGCTGAGCTCAAGCCGTTTCGACGGCTAATTCTGGAATCCAGAATTAGCCGTCGAAACGGCTTGAGCTCAGCCGTCGGGGTCTTACTGGTTCCTATATATATATATATATATATATATATATATAATGAGTTGACGGACCCAGTATATTTATGATAGCCAGGACCGGTTGTATCTCAGCGTACTCAATATATATATATATATATATATATATATATGTATATATATATATATATATATATAAATATACAAATATATATATATGTTCTCTTTGTATAGTTTGTGTAATTCGCCCATGTTATAATTTGTCTCTATCTGTTGGCCGTATCAATACACGCGTGTTTTATTTTCTCCCCAATTATTTTTCTCATTTTCCGTGTCCCTTCCTCTCATAACTCTTTACTTTCTAATTATCTTATTTTTCTACCTCTATACACACACACACACACTGCCCCCCCCTGCCCCCTGCCATATATATGGATGGACTCTCTCGTCGTAAACGACAGACGAGTGTTAAGCAAATACTGTATGTTATGGCTTCTCATATGCGTAAGAGGCAACATGTTGCCAAGGAACGCAGTTGATTTACAGAACAATCAGCACAAAAGTTTTATTTAAAGTGAGCAGTTATCTGTGTCATACAGCACACTCTTCCACCCACATAGCATCAGCTCCAGCACTACAGTCCAGTGTAACACTTGTACGAAGAAAGCATAATCGCAGGCTTTGAGAATTATATATATATAATAATATATATGTAGTAAGAAACACAGTAAACCGTGTGTCTAATATTACAAGGGTTGAAAGACCACATTTGTTCGAAATATTTAACCATGAAGCAGACAGAATGATAAAATAAAATTTTATTATACAAACCGCCTCAATAACAATTATATCTCTCGGGCAGATTAGGGATAATCAGTTTCGCCCTGAGTGTGTTTGCAACAGATAATCCACGGGCATCATCAGCGAGAGAATCTGATTAAATGCGACAAACACTACTTGGAGCTTAATGATTACAGGTTTCAATAAGAGTTATTAACTCTAATTTTCATTTATATTTCGGCTCCCTCATGAGGTGAGCTTATTAAGTTGCGTGTGTTGGACTGTTGTTTCTAACCAATACACTCATACCACTTTTGACTTGCGGCACACGAGGTGATAAATTCATCTTTCTGTGTGAACGTTGGTACATAGTGTTTGTCGCATTTAATCAGATTCTCTCGCTGATGATGCCCGTGGATTATCTGTTGCAAACACACTCAGGGCGAAACTGATTATCCCTAATCTGTCCGAGAGATATAATTGTTATTGAGGCGGTTTGTATAATATAATTTTATTTTATCATTCTGTCTGCTTCATGGTTAAATATTTCAAACAAATGTGGTCTTTCAACCCTTGTAATATTAGACACACGATTTACTGTGTTTCTTACTACATATATATTATTATTATAATGCTCAGTATTTTATACTTGGAGCTTAATGATTACAGGGTTTCAATAAGAGTTATTAACTCTAATTTTCATTTATATATATATATATATATATATATATATATATATATATATATATATAAGAAGGAATTAAAAGATGGTTAAAAAAGTTCCATATATTTTATTATGCGCATTTCAAAAACAAATATCATCCTGGGGCGATAGTTGCGTTCTATTCAGATAAAATAAGGTAACATGATATGATGCATAGATAAAACTTGTGAACACCCTGTATATATATATATATATATATATATATATATATATATATATATATATATATATATATATATATATATATATATATATATATATATATATATATATATATATAGATACAGGGTGGCCGAAAAGTCGCAATATATAGGAAATTAAGTTTCCATATTTATTTATTTTGAATAAATTATTTCTTATAAAAATAATAAATGTTTTTATGTATCGTGACTTTTGGACCACCCTGTATATATATATATATATATATATATATATATATATATATATATATATATATATATATATATATATAGAGAGAGAGAGAGAGAGAGAGAGGATTTGCTTCGAAATCACCAGACGTATCTGAGGAACTTGCGAATCCAGAGTCAGGTTCGATCCACAAATAGATCGCACCTCGAGCTGTTCGCTGGAGAAACAATTGTAATACGTAATAAATTGTGTTCCGATGCATCACTGATTCTTCGTTTTCCATATTATCATACTCTGCTCCGAAGGATCATAGAGTGCTCAACCGGCAAATCGCCCATGGACGTATCCAAGCAACCTTACTACAAATATACATATATATATATAGTGAAATAATTGTTTCTACTTTTGGCACAAGGCCAGCAATAATCCAGTGTATTACTGGTACTTTATTCTATCGACCCCATAAGGATGAAAGGCAAAGTTAACCTCGGCGGGATTTGAACTCAGCATGGCGTCCGTCCCTCTACCGATACTGCCAATCCACCGCACTATATATAGTGAAATAATATGACAAGGACGATTGGTTACTCCTTCATTACGTTTATTGGTTGGTGACACGCGTTTCGCCGCTGATCAGCTCAAGGTTTGATCTGTATCGATCTGACCCGACTCTGTAACCACGGCTCGTCAGACCCCTTATAATGTTAGTGGTAAAATGAATACATGCTGTATGATAAATATAAAGTCAGAAGTTCCTATGGTGATCATTAAAGTTTGTTTTGATTGGTGGATTAATTCATAGGGATGAGTTTGCCTGTAGTGTATGTGGGGGTGGGTGTGGTGACAAGTTGGTGGTTTGGTCGCAGGTTGAAGTTGGCGGTGATGTGGGGGTGGTGGTTGTCAGTAGACAGTTTGGCATGTAGATGTGGCTGATTGTTGTGTGTGGTGCGGGTGTGGTGATGTTGTTTGTGATAAAGATGAAAGGTTGCGGTGTTTATGGTGGTGTGATGATTGTGTTCGTGGTTTCATTTCCTAAGGAGATACATATAGAGACACACTAGGTCTGACAAATAAGTTGTATACATACACATGTGTATATATATATATATATATATATATATATATATATATAGAGAGAGAGAGAGAGAGAGAGAGAGAGAGAGGGGGGAGAGCCAGTGGAGATGGCGTTGGTACAGATATGTCTACACACAGACACACACACATGCGTGGTTTAGAGAAGGATGATATGTGTTGGTGATGTTGATGGTTGTGGAAGTATGGCGATGTGTCTGGTGGTGGTGGTGGTGGGTGCGACATGATATTTACAGGATCGAATTTTACGATGGATTACAGGTTAAAAAGTGACATAGGGAACACGGGGAAAACAAGGTAGTGAAATGAGGGATGGTGGGCGTATGGCGATGTGTTTGTTGGTGGTGGTGGGGTGATTTGTTTGACAATTTATTTACAGGATCGGATATTACGATGGCTTACAAGATAAAACCTGACAGAGAGGACATATAGAACACAATGGTACTGGGATGAGGAATGTATGGCGATGTGTCTGTTGCTGGCGGTGGTGGGGGTGATGAGTACGACATGATATTTACAAGGTATGATCTTACAATGGGTT